>JAWPHD010017019.1:35000-46867 GCA_037043455.1 Cyrtodaria siliqua | reverse complement strand
TAAGCACGGAATATATATGTGTAAGAACTGAATATATATGCGTAAGAACTGAATATATATGCGTAAGAACTGAATATATATGCTTAAGAACTGAAAATATATGCGTAAGAACTGAATTTATATGTGTAAGAACTGAATATATATGTGTAAGAACTGAATATATATCTGTAAGAACGGAATATATATGTGTAAGAAGTGAATATATATGTGTAAGAACTGAATATATATGTGTAAGAACTGAATATGTATGTGTAAGAACTGAATATATATGTGTAAGAACTGAATATATATGGGTAAGAACTGAATATATATGCGTAAAACTGAATATATATGCGTAAGAACTGAACATATATGTGTAAGAAATTAATATATATGTGTAAAAACGGAATATATATATGTAAGAACTGAATATATATGTAAGAACTGGCTATATTTGTGTAAGAACTGAATATACATGCGAAAGAACTGAATATATATGCGTAAGAAGTGAATATATATGCGTAAGAACTGAATATATATGCGTAAGAACTGAATATATATGTAAGAACTGACTATATATGTGTAAGAACTGAATATATATGCGAAAGAACTGAATATATATGCGTAAGAAGTGAATATATATGCGTAAGAACTGAATATATATGCGTAAGAACTGAATATATATGCGTAAAACTGAATATATATGCGTAAGAACGGAATATATATGCTTAAGAACTGAATATATATGCGTAAGAACGGAATATATTTGTGTAAGAACGGAATATATATGTGTAAGAACGGAATATATACGTTTAAGAACGGAATATGTGTAAGAACGGAATATATATGTGTAAGAACGGAATATATACGTGTAAGAACGGAATATATATGTGTAAGAACTGAATATAAATGCGTAATAACTGAATATATATGCGTAAGAACTGAATATATATGCTTAAGAACTGAAAATATATGCCTAAGAACTGAATTTATATGTGTAAGAACGGAATATATATGTGTAAGAACGGCATATATATGTGCAAGAACGGAATATGTATGTGTAAGAGCTGAATATATATGTGTAAGAACTGAATATATATGTGTAAGAACTGAATATATATGTGTAAGAATGGAATATATATGTGTAAGAAGTGAATATATATGTGTAAGAACTGAATATATATGTGTAAGAACTGAATATGTATGTGTAAGAACTGAATATATATGTGTAAGAACTGAACATATATAGGTAAGACCTGAATATATATGCGTAAAACTGATTATATATGCGTAAGAACTGAACATATATGTGTAATGTGTAAGAACTGAATATATATGTGTAAGAACTGAATATATATGTGTAAGTGCTGAATATATATGCGTAAGAACTGAATATATATGCATAAGAACTGAATATATATGCGTAAGAACGGAATATATATGTGTAAGAACGTTATATATATGTGTAAGAACGGAATATGTACGTGAAAGAACGGAATATATATGTGTAAGAACGGAATATATATGTGTATATATGTGTAAGAACGGAATATATATGTGTAAGACCTGAATATATATGTGTAAGAACTGAATATATATGTGTAAAAGCTGAATATATATGCGTAAGAACTGAATATATATGCGTAAGAACGGAATATGTATGTGTAAGAACGGAATATATATGTGTAAGAACGGAATATGTACGTGAAAGAACGGAATATATATGAAAAAGAACGGAATATATATTTGTATATATGTGTAAGAACGGAATATATATGTGTAAGAACTGAATATATATGTGCAAGAAGTGAATATATATGTGTAAGAACTGAATATATATGTGTAAGAACGGAATATATATGTGTAAGAACTGAATATATATGCGTAATAACGGAATATATATGCGTAAGAACTGAATATATATGCGTAAGAACGGAATATATATGTAAGAACGGAATATATATGTGTAAGAACGGAATTATACGTGTAAGAACGGAATATATATGTGTAAGAACGGAATATATATGTGTAAGAACTGAATATATATGTGTAAGAACTAAGTATATATGTGTAAGAACTGAATATATATTTGTAAGAACTAAATATATGTGTAAGAACTGAATATATATGTGTAAGAACTGAATATATATTTGTAAGAACTGAATATATATGTGTAAGAACTGAATATATATGCGTAAGAACGGAATATATATGCGTAAAAACGGATTATATATGTGTAAGAACGGATTAAATATGTGTAAGAACGGAATATGTACGTGTAAGAACGGAGTATATATGTGTAAGAACGGAATATATATGTGTATATATGTGTAAGAACTGAATATATATTTGTAAGAACTGAATATATATGCGTAAGAACGGAATATATGTATGTAAGAACGGAATATATATGCGTAAGAACTGAATATATATGTGTAAGAACTGGATATATATGTTTAAGAACTGAATATATATGCGTAAGAACTGAATATATATGCGTAAAACTGAATATATATGCGAAAGAACGGAATATATATGCGTAAGAAAGGAATATATGTGTAAGAACGGAATATATATGTGTAAGAAAGGAATATATACGTGTAAGAACAGAATATATACGTGTAAGCACGGAATATATATGTGTAAGAACTGAATATATATGCGTAAGAACTGAATATATATGCGTAAGAACTGAATATATATGCTTAAGAACTGAAAATATATGCGTAAGAACTGAATTTATATGTGTAAGAACTGAATATATATGTGTAAGAACTGAATATATATCTGTAAGAACGGAATATATATGTGTAAGAAGTGAATATATATGTGTAAGAACTGAATATATATGTGTAAGAACTGAATATGTATGTGTAAGAACTGAATATATATGTGTAAGAACTGAATATATATGGGTAAGAACTGAATATATATGCGTAAAACTGAATATATATGCGTAAGAACTGAACATATATGTGTAAGAAATTAATATATATGTGTAAAAACGGAATATATATATGTAAGAACTGAATATATATGTAAGAACTGGCTATATTTGTGTAAGAACTGAATATACATGCGAAAGAACTGAATATATATGCGTAAGAAGTGAATATATATGCGTAAGAACTGAATATATATGCGTAAGAACTGAATATATATGTAAGAACTGACTATATATGTGTAAGAACTGAATATATATGCGAAAGAACTGAATATATATGCGTAAGAAGTGAATATATATGCGTAAGAACTGAATATATATGCGTAAGAACTGAATATATATGCGTAAAACTGAATATATATGCGTAAGAACGGAATATATATGCTTAAGAACTGAATATATATGCGTAAGAACGGAATATATTTGTGTAAGAACGGAATATATATGTGTAAGAACGGAATATATACGTTTAAGAACGGAATATGTGTAAGAACGGAATATATATGTGTAAGAACGGAATATATACGTGTAAGAACGGAATATATATGTGTAAGAACTGAATATAAATGCGTAATAACTGAATATATATGCGTAAGAACTGAATATATATGCTTAAGAACTGAAAATATATGCCTAAGAACTGAATTTATATGTGTAAGAACGGAATATATATGTGTAAGAACGGCATATATATGTGCAAGAACGGAATATGTATGTGTAAGAGCTGAATATATATGTGTAAGAACTGAATATATATGTGTAAGAACTGAATATATATGTGTAAGAATGGAATATATATGTGTAAGAAGTGAATATATATGTGTAAGAACTGAATATATATGTGTAAGAACTGAATATGTATGTGTAAGAACTGAATATATATGTGTAAGAACTGAACATATATAGGTAAGACCTGAATATATATGCGTAAAACTGATTATATATGCGTAAGAACTGAACATATATGTGTAATGTGTAAGAACTGAATATATATGTGTAAGAACTGAATATATATGTGTAAGTGCTGAATATATATGCGTAAGAACTGAATATATATGCATAAGAACTGAATATATATGCGTAAGAACGGAATATATATGTGTAAGAACGTTATATATATGTGTAAGAACGGAATATGTACGTGAAAGAACGGAATATATATGTGTAAGAACGGAATATATATGTGTATATATGTGTAAGAACGGAATATATATGTGTAAGACCTGAATATATATGTGTAAGAACTGAATATATATGTGTAAAAGCTGAATATATATGCGTAAGAACTGAATATATATGCGTAAGAACGGAATATGTATGTGTAAGAACGGAATATATATGTGTAAGAACGGAATATGTACGTGAAAGAACGGAATATATATGAAAAAGAACGGAATATATATTTGTATATATGTGTAAGAACGGAATATATATGTGTAAGAACTGAATATATATGTGCAAGAAGTGAATATATATGTGTAAGAACTGAATATATATGTGTAAGAACGGAATATATATGTGTAAGAACTGAATATATATGCGTAATAACGGAATATATATGCGTAAGAACTGAATATATATGCGTAAGAACGGAATATATATGTAAGAACGGAATATATATGTGTAAGAACGGAATTATACGTGTAAGAACGGAATATATATGTGTAAGAACGGAATATATATGTGTAAGAACTGAATATATATGTGTAAGAACTAAGTATATATGTGTAAGAACTGAATATATATTTGTAAGAACTGAATATATGTGTAAGAACTGAATATATATGTGTAAGAACTGAATATATATTTGTAAGAACTGAATATATATGTGTAAGAACTGAATATATATGCGTAAGAACGGAATATATATGCGTAAAAACGGATTATATATGTGTAAGAACGGATTAAATATGTGTAAGAACGGAATATGTACGTGTAAGAACGGAGTATATATGTGTAAGAACGGAATATATATGTGTATATATGTGTAAGAACTGAATATATATTTGTAAGAACTGAATATATATGTGTAAGAACTGAATATATATTTGTAAGAACTGAATATATATGTGTAAGAACTGAATATATATGCGTAAGAACTAAATATATATGCGTAAGAATTGAATATATATGCGTAAGAACTGAATATATATGCATAAGAACTGAATATATATGCGTAAGAACGGAACATATATGCGTAAGAACTGAATATATATGCGTAAGAACGGAATAAATATGTTTAAGAACGGAATATATATGCATTAGAACGGAATATATATGTGTAAGAACGGGATATATATGTGTAAGAATTGAATATATGTGTAAGAATACATATGCTTAAGAACGGAATATATACGTGTAAGAACGGAATATATATATGTGTAAGAATTGAATATATGTGTAAGAATACATATGCTTAAGAACGGAATATATACGTGTAAGAACGGAATATATATACGTTAGAACGGAATATATATATGTAAGAACGGAATATATGTCTAAGAACGGAATATATATGTGTAAGAACGGAATACATATGTGTAAGAACGGAATATATAAGTGTAAGAATGGAATATATATGTGTAAGAACGGAATAAATATGTGTAAGAACGGAATATATATGTGTAAGAACTGAATATATATTTGTAAAAACTGAATATATATGTGTAAGAACTGAATATCTATGCGTAAGAACTGAATATATATGCGTAAAAACGGAATATATATGTTTAAGAACGGAATATATATGTGTAAGAACGGAATATGTACGTGTAAGAACGGAATATATATTTGTAAGAACGGAATATATATGTGTAAGAATTGAATATATGTGTAAGAACTGAATATATATGTGTAAGAACTGAATATATATGTGTAAGAACGGAATATATATGTGTATATATGTGTAAGAACGGAATATATATGTGTAAGAACTGAATATATATGTGTAAGAAGTGAATATATATGTGTTAGAACTGAATATATATGTGTAAGAACGGAATATATATGTGTAAGAACGGAATATATATGTGTAAGAACTGAATATATATGTGTAAGAACTGAATATATATATGTGTAAGAACTGAATATATATTTGCAAGAATTGAATATATATGTGTAAGAACAGAATATATATGTGTAAGAACGGTATATAAGTGTAAAAACGGAATATATATGTGTAAGAACTGAATATATATGTGTAAGAACTGAATATATAGGCGTAAGAACTGAATATATATGCGTAAGGACTGAATATATATGCGTAAGAACTGAATATATATGCGTAAGTTCGGAATATATATGCGTAAGAACTGAATATATATGGGTAAGAACGGAATATACATGTGTAAGAACGGAATATATATGTGTAAGAACTGAATATATATGTGTAAGAACGGAATATATGTGTAAGATCTGGCCCTCTGTCTGTCTGTCTGTCTGTCTGTCTTTCTGTCTGTCTGTCTCTCTGGCCTGTCTGGCCCTCTGCCTGGCTCTCTGCCTGGCCTGTCTGGGTCTCTGTCTGCCTGTATGTCTAGCCTGTCTGTCTGTCTGTCTGTCTGTCTGTCTGTCTGTCTGTCTGTCTGTCTGTCTGTCTGTCTGTCTGTCTGTCTGTCTGTCTGTCTGTCTGTCTGTCTGTCTGTCTGTCTGTCTGTCTGTCTGTCTGTCTGTCTGTCTGTCTGTCTGTCTGTCTGTCTGTCTGTCTGTCTGTCTGTCTGTCTGTCTGTCTGTCTGTCTGTCTGTCTGTCTGTCTGTCTGTCTGTCTGTCTGTCTGTCTGTCTGTCTGTCTGTCTGTCTGTCTGTCTGTCTGTCTGTCTGTCTGTCTGTCTGTCTGTCTGTCTGTTTGTTTGTTTGTCCTGTCTGGGTCTCTGTCTGGCCTATCTGGCTCTCTGTCTGGCCCTCTGTCTGGCCCTCTGTCTGGGGCCCTCTGTCTGGCCCTCTGTCTGGCCCTCTGTCTGGCCATCTGGCCCTCTGTCTGTCTGTCTGTCTGTCTGTCTGTCTGTCTGTCTGTCTGTCTGTCTGTCTGTCTGTCTGTCTGTCTGTCTGTCTGTCTGTCTGTCTGTCTGTCTGTCTGTCTGTCTGTATGTATGTCTGTCTGTCTGTCTGTCTGTCTTTCTGTCTGCCTGTCTGTCTGTCTGTCTGTCCTGTCTGGCCTGTCCGGCTCTCTGTCTGGCTCTCTGTCTGGCCCTCTGTCTGGCCCTCTGTATGTCTGTCTGTCTGTCTGTCTGTCTGGCTGTCTGGCTGGCTGTCTGTCTGTCTGGCCTGTCTGTCTCTCTGTCTGTCTGGCCTGTCTGGGTCTCTGTCTCTCCTGTCTGGCTCTATGTCTGGCCCTCTGTCTGGCCCTCTGTCTGTATGTCTGTCTTTCTGTCTGTCTGTCTGTCTGTCTGTCTGCCCTGTCTGGGTCTCTGTCTGGCCTATCTGGCTCTCTGTCCGGCCCTCTGTCTGGCCCTCTGTCTGGCCCTCTGTCAGGCCCTCTGGCTATCTGTCTGTCTGTCTGTCTGTCTGTCTGTCTGTCTGTCTGTCTGTCTGTCTGTCTGTCTGTCTGTCTGTCTGTCTGTCTGTCTGTCTGTCTGTCTGTCTGTCTGTCTGTCTGTCTGTCTGTCTGTATGTCTGTATGTCTGTATGTTTGTCTGTCTGTCTGCCTGTCTGTCTGTCTGTCTGTCTGTCTGTCTGGCCTGTCTGTCTGTCTGTCTGTCTGTCTGTCTGTCTGTCTGTCTGTCTGTCTGTCTGGCCTGTCTGTGTCTCTGTCTGGCCAGTCTTGCTCTCTGTCTGGCCCTCTGTCTGGCCCTCTGTCTGGCCTTCTGTCTGGCCCTCTGTCTGTCTGTCTGTCTGTCTGTCTGTCTGTCTGTCTGTCTGTCTGTCTGTCTGTCTGTCTGTCTGTCTGTCTGTCTGTCTGTCTGTCTGTCTGTCTGTCTGTCTGTCTGTCTGTCTGTCTGTCTGTCTGTCTGTCTGTCTGTCTGTCTGTCTGTCTGTCTGTCTGTCTGTCTGTCTGTCTGTCTGTCTGTCTGTCTGTCTGTCTGTCTGTCTGTCTGTCTGTCTGTCTGTCTGTCTGTCTGTCTGTCTGTCTGTCTGTCTGTCTGTCTGTCTGTCTGTCTGTCTTTCTGTCTTTCTGTCTGTCTGTCTGTATGTCTGTCTGTATGTCTGTCTGTCCTGTCTGGGTCTCTGTCTGGCCTGTCTGGCTCTCTGTCTGGCCCTCTGTCTGTCTGTCTGTCTGTCTGTCTGTCTGTCTGTCTGTCTGTCTGTCTGTCTGTCTGTCTGTCTGTCTGTCTGTCTGTCTGTCTGTCTGTCTGTCTGTCTGTCTGTCTGTCTGTCTGTCTGTCTGTCTGTCTGGCCTGTCTGGGTCTCTGTCTGGCACTCTTTTTGGCCTGTCTGACTGTCTGAATGTATGTCTGTCTGTCTGTCTGTCTAGCCTGTCTGGCTCTCTGTCTGTCTGTCTGTCTGGCCTGTCTGTCTGTCTGTCTGGCCTGTCTGGGTCTCTGTCCGGCCAGTCTTGCTCTCTGTCTGGCCCTCTGTCTGGCCCTCTGTCTGGCCCTCTGTCTGTCAGTCTATCTGTCTGTCTGTCTGTCTGTCTGTCTGTCTGTCTGTCTGTCTGGGCTATCTGGCTCTCTGTCTGGCCATCTGTATGGCCCTCTGTCTGGCCCTCTGTCTGTCTGTCTGTCTGTCTGTCTGTCTGTCTGTCTGGGTCTCTGTCTGGCCTGTCTGGCTCTCTGTCTGGCCCTCTGTGTGGCCCTCTGTCTGTCTGTCCTGTCTGTCTGTCTGTCTGTCTGTATGTCTGTCTGGCTGTCTGGAACTCTATCTGGCCTGTCTGGCTCTCTGTCTGGCCCTCTGTCTGGCCCTCTGTCTGTCTGTCTCTCTGTCTGGCCCTCTGTCTGGCCCTCTGTCTGTCTGTCTGTCTGTCTGTCTGTCTGTCTGTCTGTCTGTCTGTCTGTCTGTCTGTCTGTCTGTCTGTCTGTCTGTCTGTCTGTCTGTCTGTCTGTCTGGCCTGTATGGGTTTCTGTATGGCCAGTCTTGCTCTCTGTCTGTCCCTCTGTCTGGCCCTCTGTCTGGCCCTCTGTCTGTCTGTCTGTCTGTCTGTCTTTCTGTCTGTCTGTCTGGCCTGTCTGTCTTTCTATCTATCTGTCTGTCTGTCTGGCCTGTCTGGGTCTCTATCTGGCCAGTCTTGCCCTCTGTCTGGCCCTCTGTCTGGCCCTCTGTCTGACCCTCTGTCTGGCCCTCTGTCTGTCTGTCTGTCTGTCTGTCTGTCTGTCTGTCTGTCTGTCTGTCTGTCTGTCTGTCTGTATGTCTGTCTGTCTGTATGTCTGTCAGAACATAGTCAGGGTTATACATTAGATATATGTTTGGGATTGTATTACGGGACAATATCCGGGGTCAGGTTTGTACATACCTAATATGTATGGTCTTTAATTAAGAAACAATATCCAGGGTCAGGTTTGTACATAAAGTATATAAATATGGGCCTGTATTAAAGGAGAATATCTAGAGTCAGGTGTGTACATTATGTATATGTATGGGCTTGTATTATGTGACAATAGTTAGAGTCAGGTTTGTACATAAGGTATATATATGGGCGTGAATTAAAGGAAAATATATAGGTTCAGGTTTGTACATTATGTATATGCATGGGCTTGTACTACGGGACAATAGTCAGCGCCAGCTGTGTACATAAGTAATATGTGTGGGCTTAAATCCAGATTAGGTTTGTACATTAGATTCATGCTAAGGGTTGTATTAAGGGAAATAGTCGGGGAAAGGTTTGTACATAATGTGTTTGTAAGTGCTTGTATAATGGAACAATAGTCAGGGTAAGGTTTGTACATAATACGTATGGGCTTTAATTAAGATACACTATTCAGGTTCAGGTTTGTACATAAATCGTATATACGGGCTTGTATTAAGGGGAAATATCCACGGTCAAGTATTAGGTACACGCATGGGCTTTTATTAAGGGACAATATCCAGGGTCAAGTTTCTACATTTGCTTGTCTGTCTGTCTGTCTGTCTGTCTGTCTGTGTCTGTCTGTCTGTCTGTCTGTCTGTCTGTCTGTCTGTCAGTCTGTCTGTCTGTCTGTCTGTCTGTCTGTCTGTCTGTCTGTCTGTCTGTCTGTCTGGCTGGCTGGCTGGCTGGCCTGTCTGGCTGTCTGGCTGTCTGTCTGTCTGGCTGGCTGTCTGGCCTGTCTCTCTGTCTGTCTGTCTGGCCTGTCTGGGTCTCTGTCTGGCCTGTCTGGCTCTCTGTCTGGCCCTCAGTCTGGCCCTCTGTCTGTCTGTCTGTCTTTCTGTCTGTCTGTCTGTCTGTCTGGCCTGTCTGGGTCTCTGTCTGGCTCTCTGCATGGCCTGTCTGGGTCTCTGTCTGCCTGTCTGTCTGTCTGGCCTGTCTGGTTGTCTGTCTGTCTGGCCTGTCTGTCTGTCTGTCTGGCCTGTCTGGGTCTCTGTCTGGCCTGTCTGGCTCTCTGTTTGGCACTCAGTGTGGCCCTCTGTCTGTCTGTCTGTCTTTATGTATGTCTGTCTGTCTGGCCTGTCTGTGTCTCTGTGTGGCTCTCTGCCTGGCCGTTCTGGGTCTCTGTCTGTCTGTCTGTCTGTCTGTCTGTCTGTCTGTCTGTCTGGCCTGTCTGGGTCTCTGTCTGGCACTCTGTTTGGCCTGTCTGTCTGTCTGAATGTCTGTCTGTCTGTCTAGCCTGTCTGGCTCTCTGTCTGTCGTTCTGTCTGTCTGGCCTGTCTGTCTATCTGTCTGGCCTGTCTGGCTCTCTGTCTGGCCAGTCTTGCTCTCTGTCTGTCCCTCTGTCTGGCCCTCTGTCTGGCCCTCTGTCTTTCTGTTTGTCTGTCTGTCTGTCTGTCCTGTCTGGGTCTCTGTCTGGCCCTCTGTCTGGCCCTCTGTCTGTCTGTCTGTCTGTCTTTCTGTCTGTCTGTCTGTCTGTCTGTCTGTCTGTCTGTCTGTCTGTCTGTCTGTCTGTCTGTCTGTCTGTCTGTCTGTCTGTCTGTCTGTCTGTTTGTCTGTCTGTCTGTCTGTCTGTCTGTCTGTCTGTCTGTCTTTCTGTCTGTCTGTCTGTCTGTCTGTCTGTCTGTCTGTCTGTCTGTCTGTCTGTCTGTCTGTCTGTCTGTCTGTCTGTCTGTCTGTCTGTCTGTCTGTCTGTCTGTCTGTCTGTCTGTCTGTCTGTCTGTCTGTCTGTCTGTCTGTCTGTCTGTCTGTCTGTCTGTCTGTCTGTCTGTCTGTCTGTCTGTCTGTCTGTCTGTCTGTCTGTCTGTCTGTCTGTCTGTCAGAACATAGTCAGGGTTCTACATTAGATATATGTTTGGGATTGTATTACGGGACAATATCCGGGGTCAGGTTTGTACATACCTAATATGTATGGTCTTTAATTAAGAAACAATATCGAGGGTCAGGTTTGTACATAAAGTATATAAATATGGGCCTGTATTAAAGGAGAATATCTAGGGTCAGGTGTGTACATTATGTATATGTATTGGCTTGTATTATGTGACAATAGTTAGAGTCAGGTTTGTACATAAGGTATATATATGGGCGTGAATTAAAGGAAAATATATAGGTTCAGGTTTGTACATTATGTATATGCATCGGCTTGTACTACGGGACAATAGTCAGCGCTAGCTGTGTACATAAGTAATATGTATGGGCTTAAATCCAGATCAGGTTTGTACATTAGATTCATGCATAGGGTTGTATTAAGGGAAATAGTCGGGGCCAGGTTTGTACATAATGTGTATGTAAGTGCTTGTATAATGGGACAATAGTCAGGGTCAGGTTTGTACATAATACGTATGGGCTTTAATTAAGATACACTATTCAGGTTCAGGTTTGTACATGAATCGTATATACGGGCTTGTATTAAGGGGAAATATCCACGGTCAGGTATTAGGTACACGCATGGGCTTGTATTAAGGGACTATATCCAGGGTCAAGTTTCTACATTTGCGTGTCTGTCTGTCTGTC
>JAWPHD010017018.1:0-46868 GCA_037043455.1 Cyrtodaria siliqua | reverse complement strand
ATTTCTGTCTAATCTCCGTGGTATGGCTGCCGCCTCCAGTAAGGGAAACACATGGGTAGGTACATTACCGTATCCACTGTTTTCTGATATATCAGCAAACGTTAGCCCTCTTTGGTAACTGATATAATTATAGCCCGTATAATATTCAATAACAAAATCTAGCCCGTAATATCATTTGAGTATGTCGACTGTTGCCGTAAATTAAATATCTGCTGCGTCACAGTCAGCAAAATTTAACTCTGCCCTCTTTGTTCATCTTAGGTAAGTGTACTGACCCAGACATTTGCGGGAGTCTATTTGTATTTTGTATGACATTAGTTCAACTTCTATATCGAATACTGTGCTTTCAAACCTTGATTTAACACCCGATATTGTAGATCATATTCTTCCCGGTATTATGCGAATACGTTTTATAACTAATGAGCGACATGTTGTAAAAAATCAGAACAAATAATTACCTCAATTTTCTTTCCTTATTTTCATAAAATATGAAGGCGCAACACTGAGCACGTGCTACGTGCAAATGCCTCTATCCTCTGCGGGTTCAAATCCCACTGACAACTCGACTTGTCAAGTGAAAAAGTATCGATTATTACGGATGGTGAGAGGTATACAGTACTGGTTCTACCCATGAAAAATGTGTGTTCTGCATCTTCGCCCCGGTGGTCCAAAGTTTGTTTTTAGATTTTGCATGTTTTGCGTAAAAATATATGGAGAAACACTTGAAAACCTTCTTCTCTGAACCATACGGTTTGTTTACAAGTACTGTAACTTAGTAACCGGTGTGCATGTTCGCTAAAATTGATTTTTATTTTTATATAAATAAATCATTTTTGTACCCAGATACCGTTTTTACACTATTTTCCTATATTATGAACAAAGCAAGTTAAAATATTGGCCTATAAAATACTAAACCAAAATATTAAACTTAGCTGGATGTGTGTGGTGGCAGTGATTACTGTAACAGAAAGGGGAAGTAACCACTGCGGGGAGTTTGCAGTGGACCCACCAACAGTTTAAAATTTTAACAGAAATGATAGGCTATGCAATAATGAAATTATTGTTAAATTAGATTTCAACGACACCCCAGGAGCAGGGAGTGGCTTGCTAAAGGAACATATCAAATTATATATCCCGAAAGTCGTTTATTGACATTGGTTGTCAAATTATTCTGAATATCAAATAACACATTTATTTGCATTTACAAACCCAAATACTGAAGTATGCTGCTAGCGTTGTCCCTCGAGCGGATACGTATTAGATTGAAGTTAAGCTACAACATGGCCAAATAAAAAGACGGTAAAAGTAATAGAACGTTTTAAAAGTTGACAGTGTTCTATATCAGTACATGGTGATAATGTTATTTCAAGTGTGTGGGTTCTATGTGTTACTTTTAAAAACAAATTGATTAATTTGATTTAACTTTATCACGCGTGTTTTTAGATCACCTGAGTCGAAGGCTCAATGTGATCTATTGGTGATCTATTGGGATCACTCTTCGTCCGTCGTCCGTCGTCGTTAACTTTTGCTTCAAACGACATCTCCTCAGAAACCGCTTGGCCAATTTTGACCAAACTTCACATGGATGATCTATAGATAAAAGCTTCTTAGATTGTTAAAATTAGGTCAGCGCGACATCCAAGATGGCCACCATTACCATATATGGCCGAAACTTTAAAAAATCTTCTTCTCAAGAATCACTTGACAGATTTCGACAGTTTTTCTTTTAAAAGGATCTCCTATACCTAGACTATCAAGTTTGTTAAATGAAGTTTCCGGGGTCAGAAATGACCTTGCCCTGGGGGTTCAAAGTTAGTATATTGAGATTTTGCATGTTTTTCATAGACTTATATAGGAAAAAACTTTAAACAATCTTCTTCTCTGAAACCACAAGGCACAAAGCTTTTACGTATTACATGTATAATCAGCTTGTGGTCCTCTACTAATTTTGTTCAAATGGTGACCTTGGGGTCTAATTTGGTCCCGCGCCGTGGTCACAGTTTTACATAGACTTATATAGGGAAAAAAACTTAAAAATCTCCTCTCTGAGAGTACAAGACCCAGAGGTTTAATATTTTGCATTTACTATAAGATTATGGTCCTTTACCAAGTTTGTTTAAATGGTGACCCTGTGGACACGTTTGGACCCGCCCCAGAGGTCACATGTTTTACATAAACTTGTATAGGGAAAAACTTTAAAAAATCTTCTTCTCTGAAACTTCTTGAGCTACATGTTTAATATTTTACATTTGCTAAAAACTCATGGTCTTCTACCAAGTTTGTTAAAATGGTGACCCTGGTGTCAAATTTCATATATTACATGTAGAATCAGCTTACGGTCCTCTACTAATTTTGTTCAAATGGTGACCTTGGGGTCTAATTTGGTCCCGTGCCTGGGGTCACAGTTTTACATAGACTTATATAGGGAAAAAAACTTAAAAATCTCCTCTCTGAGAGTACAAGAGCCAGAGGTTTAATATTTTGCATTTACTATAAGATTATGGTCCTTTACCAAGTTTGTTTAAATGGTGACCCTGGGGACACGTTTGGCCCCGCCCCAGTGGTCACATGTTTTACATAGACTTTTATAGGGAAAAACTTAAAAAAATCTTCTTCTCTGAAACTGCTTGAGCTACATGTTTAGTATTTTACATTTGCTAAAAGCTCATGGTCCTCTACCAAGTTTGTTCAAAAGGTGACCCTGGTGTCAAATTTGGCCCTGCCTCGGGGGTCACAGTTTTACATAGATTTACATAGGAAAACAATCTTCTTCTCTGAAACTACACGAGCCAGAGTTTTAATATTTTGCATTTACTATGAGCTTATAATCCTTTACCAAGTTTATTCAAATGGTGATCCTGGGGTCTCATTTTTCCCCAGGGGTCACAGTTTTACATAGACTTATATAGGAAAAAAACTTAAAAACCTCCTCTATGAAACTACAAGAGCCAGAGGTTTAATAATTTGCATTTACTATAAGATTATGGTCCTTTACCAAGTTTGTTCAAATGGTGACCATGGGTTCTCATTTGGCCCCAGGTGTCACATGTTTTACATAGACTTGTATAGGGAAAAACTTAAAAACTCTTCTTCTCTGAAACCACAAGGTACACAGCTCTCATATACTAGTATTACATGTAGCCAAGGAGTCACATTTGGCCATGCCCCAGGGGTTACACTCTAGCACCTTCATTTTGTATTTGATCTTTGCCAAACTTTGTCAGTGTCTTTATATCAATGTTGTTAGCACAACATAGGCCACATTCCTTGAACAATCTTAACCAAACTTGCACAGATTGTATATGACCATAATATTTCGAAGAAGTTCGATAATGGGCCAGTACTCAGGTGATCGATATAGTGCCATCTTGGCCCTCTTGTTTAATATTGGGTACATTTTCAAAACAGCCAGCTATGACATGCAATGTTATTAAAGAAACATTTATTGTTGGATTTAATGAACCTCATATTTACAAACCACGTCCGATTTCAATAAATCATCGCCATTTTTATAAGACGTGAGACCCGTTATGTGTTTGCTCAATCTCATTAAAATCATACCCTTTATCACGCTACGATAAACGGAGAGTATCAAAGTGTAATTATGATTTGATATTAATGCGATTGTTTTTTGCTAGTAAAAATGTGTTTTTTATTTTAATATTTGACTTTAAAGAAAAACTTGTGTTCGGTCTTGAAATGTAGGTATATAGAACCAGATGAAGAGAGTATTCTAGTATTGTTATCTTTTATTTTTATTTACTTAAAGCATTGTGATTTTAAAACCGCAACCACTGCTTGTTTTATAATTCTCCTGGTGGCGGGGTGGGTGGGTAGGGTGGGGGTGGGGGATACTATACATTGTATATATTATAATACCGCAATCATATCTTAAACTGAAAGCTTTTTGCGTCAATATGACGACGAATATTTTACAATCGCCTGTTTTAATGAGATTCCTTCATGTTGAAAGAATAATCTGAATAGCAGTCGACGATTTGAATTATTCAGTTAGTTGTTAAATATATTTGGGATTATAGCCTTGTTTTGATGTAAAATAATAGTCAGCAATGTCACGATTTTATGTAAACTAATATCAAGTACTTTACTACTAGACTATTCTGATATGCGGACAGTTTTATTTTACAACCAATTTTTAGATTAAAATGATTATCGGTTACTCTAATTATCGGTTACTCTATTTAAAGAGACTGGAGGCAGTCTGGAAGAGGAATTGGTGCCAATTAAAACACAGGAAAAGAACTTTATAATGTGCTTCATTTTCATATGAAATGTGCACATGCCTTAAATAGGCTGCGTATCAATATTTCTAAACGTATTTCTTTCATGTTTTACATCGATTGCGAAGCAAGTTCTTCCAACTTATGTCTTCTCATGAACAGACTCAATAAAACCGAGTCTGCCACTATTTTCTCTTGTTTGTGTTTGTTGCTTCCAAGGGATCACATTTTCAGTTATATCAATCACTCTCGATGACTGCCTGAGTAGAACTAGTACTAAGCAATGTGGATTAATTATCTTGTTCAAGGATAAATAGCATGACCACGGCGATGGTCGAACCCACGACTTCTCGATCTGCAGTCCGATGCTCTACCACTGGACCACGCACTACACTGACAATATACTAACAATCCAATGACAATTCACTAACAATCTCGTTTTATTCGCAGTGCTGTTTAGTTTATGAATAGTCTTAAAATGATTTTCGTTCTTGTTTTGACTTTTTTCTTGATAACGTTGTTTTATTATTTATATATTTCTGCACAATGGGTCAACACGTTTGTATTTACCATCAATCGTCTAAGATGATCAAGACGAATAACAAACCCCTTATTAAGTTCGGTTGAATTACAATTTATGAATATGTTTGGACTGGAAAATACGGCGTCTCGATGTATTCTTTTTGTTTAATCATCGATATTAGCTGGGACGAAACTGACAGCCCTGTTAATATTGGGTTAATATTGCTAACAGCTGGATCACAAAATTAGAACTTGTTGTAGCCTACACGCATCATTTGAATTGATATAAGTAATTTTTGCACCAACATACTAGCCGAGTCGCCGAGTTTTCCCGACCAAACTATTTCATTAACAATAATTGAATACATTACTTTATTGAAATTTGTTTGGTGCAAATGTACATTGAATATGCAACTGACACACAATATGATGGTTTGCTCGTATTTATATATTATATTATACCAACTACGAGCATATTTGTGTTTTACTTATATTGCCTATTGATGCTGCCTTGTTGGTTAGAGTTTAGATCATGGCGGGGATTCTTTATTTACACTGTCCTGTTTTAATGGGATGACAGTAGAGTAAGTGTGAGGTTTGGTGCACCCTAGAACCGGTTTAAACACCCAGTGGCCTACTTTGCCACTGACCGTTCCAAAGCGGTAACCCTATTGTCAACCCTTTTGTGTTTGTGATGTCGTTTGCATTTTTTATTACTTTTGCCTTTTCGTTTGTCTGTTTGCGCTGTCGTCCTTGAATTCTGCTTTCCCTGTCCGATATTTTTATCCTTCTAGTAATATTGTACCCACTAGTCTTTCAGATCGCTTCCAGTCTCTTTAATTGGCAGTGGCCCATTCACATCCTGACTGAAATTTGTTTTTGTTTGGTAGGGTAGACATTTTCCATATTAAACAACAGCGTAATTTCTGAATTTTGTTTCCAAGAAAAACACCTGATCAACTGATATAGAATTTTTTTAATTTGGAGAAGTGAACGATTTCTTAAAATTGATATGACACACATGCTTACTATTGAATAATTCCCACACCGAAGCTTGCCATATACATACATAACGTTATCAAGAAAAAAGTCAAGACAAGAGTGATAATCATGGTAGATCATATATCTAGTTAAACTAAACAGCAGTGCGAAGAAACCGAACATCCACAATAACACGCATACATGTACTCGAAGCCGACCAAACAAAAAAAGTAAAACCTTAAGGCTTACAGACAGGTTGAAAGCAATTACCATGTGACATTAATGAGACCGTCTGCGAGCCGGGGATTAATGCGGCTGGATCAGATATTGGGTATTAATTTAAAAAGGCACTATTTTGTTGATATTTCTATAAGTTTATTTTTAAATTGTCAATTCTATCAGCTGACATAAACAGTGTCAAATATCGTTGTTTTTTGCCGTTTCCCAAAGTTATGATTACCGATTATAAAGTCGAATAATATGTAAGTGCTGCTCATTTATTAGATTTAATTAATATTAGATGTATAGTAATGAATTCACGTACTCCAACCTAAGACCTTGTCAACCATAACCGTACATCTATCATCCGTATCGGTTTTAACATATATTTATTTAAAAGATATGTCCAAAATGTGTGTCATTACGAAAATGAGATTATCCTTATACGTGCTAAAAATACTTGCTTTCGTAGAATACCATTTAAAATGAATTCATATTTTTTTCTATGTTTTCTTTAAAAATAAATTCGAACATGGACATTTTAACGATACTCTACATGATAGTCCGGTTCTCGATTGGTCTCCTCATTTTTTAATAGTCGACAGAGACCTGGTGTTTTACCTGTCAGCTACCTGTACACATATTACAAATATCAAATATCTTCACCTAAATTATCGGGATGCACTATTGGAGTTAAGTATTGTACGATCATAATAGATGCAACACGAGTCGGTACAATATCCGATCGCACCATTTCATTTGATAAAACCTTCCTGTTGATGGTGCAAACACAATTTTAAAGGAACACAAGGCAATCTTGAAGTTTATATTAAGTAAAAATAAGTACCTCGATTCATTAATCTGTAACACCTCCATCGGTCACTATTGGACTTTATGTATTGTCCTTGATTGTATAGTGGTAATTGTCTTGATCGTAAAGTGGTAATTGTCTTGATCGTGTAGTGGTAATTGTCTTGATCATATAATGGTAATTGTCTTGATCGTACAGGGTAATTGTTTTGATCATATAATGGTAATTGTCTCGATCGTATAGTGGTAATTGTCTTGATCGTATAATGGTAATTTTCGATTATCAGCTGACAGGTAAATGAATCAACACAGCAACAGTAGGAACGCCAGCCCTATGGCGTAGGAATATTTATCAAACAAGGTCACGTGATAAAATCGATAACAAAATGACATTATCGGGAAAATTGTCACTGGTCAGATTTCTTCACCTCTTATTTATAAACTGTGATTATAACAAAACACAATCACAGATCGTTGTTAAAGTAATAATATTCACAAACTACATTGGTCGAACATAATTGGCGAACACTTCGTGTAATTCCCTTTAATAGTTAAAGGTATTTTTCAAAGGGATGAATTTAGGTTGTTTTACGGTTTAAATTGCCAAAAATGCGCTTTTAAATCAAAATCGATTTATTTCGTCATTTTAGAAGCGAGAATAAAAACAAATGCATGTACGCGTAGATAAATCTTTCCTCTGTCCATACGCACATTTTTAATGAAATCGGAGACAAATACTTTTTTTTCCCCAAAATTAACTAACATGACCCACGAACGCAAAGACGGCATAAAGCATATACATTTACAGACGCGACCGGGTACACAAGAAATGAAATAATTCCATTATTTCAATACATATATTTCAAATGTATGTATCCATGCATTTCAGATTAAATTTCTGATCTATACAAGCTTTTGGTTTATGCCGGAGTGGTCATAATAAGTTTTAACAAACCAAATCGTAACGGTACGTCGGGAAAGGAAATGAGGATAGAGAAAATATATGTTGCAGTGCTAATTTTCTGAATCCGAAAAAAATGCAAAAAAATGAAGTTTTAACAGCGAGAATGAATTTTTTTTCATGAAAGTGTTCATTGACATGTCTACTATTAAAACCCAAAATTTAAAGTCAATCAGAAAAAAGTACTTTTTTTTCCCCAAAATTAACAAAGTACACCGTGTTCGCTAAAATATGAACAATCGCCTTTCGAAGTTAATGTTCACACGGGATATAAAACCATGACATTGTGAAATCCTTTTTAAGAGATATATTGATTTTAACATTGTTCTGTATTTAATAAATTATTAGAGTAGAATGTTCACAGTTTTTCTCAAGGACACCATTACGGTAGTATCCCTGCAACCCCGCCCCTCATTCCACCCTCCATACCGTATTTATTAAGTTGTATGTAGCTGCGAATGTGCAGTTTTAATCAAATTCGATTTATTTCATCATTTTAGAAGCGAGAGAAAAAAACAAAAGCATGTACGCGTAAATACATATTTCCTCTGTAGATATGTAACATATAAAA
This sequence comes from Cyrtodaria siliqua, assembly GCA_037043455.1. Classification (NCBI taxonomy): domain Eukaryota; kingdom Metazoa; phylum Mollusca; class Bivalvia; order Adapedonta; family Hiatellidae; genus Cyrtodaria; species Cyrtodaria siliqua. Next base: position 38,563 of record JAWPHD010017018.1, on the reverse strand, counting down.
AAAATCGGAGGCAAGTACTTTTTCCCCCCGAAAATTAACGAAGTACACCGTAATCGTTTAAATACGCCGAATCGACGTTCCAAATCGATGTTCGCACGGAATAAAATTGTGGAATTATGAATTCATTTATAAACATAAATCGATTTCAGCATTGTTCAGTAGTTGTTATATTATTGTTGTAGTATGTTCACAGTATTTATGAGAGCAACATTACGGTAGTATCCCTCCAACCCCGTGGGCTTCCCCCCTCCAACCCGTACACACAATACGTTGTGTATTGCTGAGAATGCGCCTTTTATTCAAACCGATTTATTTCGTCATTTTAGAAGCGAGCATAATAACAAAATCATATAGATACATCTCTCCTCTGTATATATGTAGAATTTCAATAAAAGGAGACAAGTACTAATTAAGTAACAGGACCGTCCGACCCAAAGACGGCAACATTCATATTCATTAAGGAAAGACGACCGGCTACAGAAAAAATTAAATAATTTCGTTATGTAAACACATATATTTAAAATGTATGTGTCCATGTATTTTACACTAGATTTTTGATCTATACATGCTTTGTGTTTATGTCAGAATGGCCAATTTACTTTAACAAACAATGTTGCAACGGTTTATCGGAAAATGAAATCATGATGGCGGCAACATACGTTGCAGAGTTAATTTTCGAAATCAGAAAAAGCGATAAACTAATATAAGTTTAACAGGCAGAAAGAAGTATATTCGTTTAAATGTTCGTTTAAAACTGAGGGGGCGACTCGAGTTTTAAAGAAATCAAGATTGTCATGTGTCCCTTTAACCAAGTAAATAAATGACTGACGAGTAACAGACATGCTACTGTCAGTAACAAACATGATTATGTGTAGACTCGAAGATTTCATAACATAAACGTGGACATGTCATTGTGTCAATGGAGCACTTGCCAGATTTGTGGTGTTGTGAAACACTGTACGCGTGAATCCAAAAAGTGCGAGTCGTTTATATTTATAGGGCATATATTGTTATATATATATATTTATATATATTATTTATATATATTATTCTTTTATATTTATATGGTCCCAGAACGCAGTCATACTCACTACTATATTGAAAGTAAATACTGAATATACATGTGCGGTGCGTTACGATCTGTAGTATTTGAAAACAGACATATTAAACATTTCCCTGAACATATATACTATATTCGTAGAATTATTTTTTCCTGAAAAAAAAATACATGTTTGTTTTCAGCAGTTGAAATCTACTATATTTTGCGAATATTGCTACTTTGAAAATTTGAATACGTCTGTTTTCATCAAATAGCATGTTTTGTTTGTTTTAATATATATTTTTTTTAATTTATGATTTTCAAAAAAAAATGGATAATCGGAATATGTCTTACGCACTGTTGAATCCTGTAATTTAACAACAAGTGGTTTGGTTCACAGGCGACAGTATCGGTGAACAAAACCACTTGTTTTACCGGATTCAACATTGTGCAAGAAAATATTCATATATTATACCATTAATATTATAACATGTGTGTTGTAACATATGCTTATCCTTGGATAGTGGATGTCTGCAGGGAACTTGACCTTTTACCTAAAAATCAAACGATCATCCTCTTTCCACTGTTCACCAATGAAGTTTCATGAAAATGTAATGCTTTAGGTAATAGGAAAAACTGTGTGGGTAATACTTTTCATTTTCCGGTCATGGTAACGGACCTTTCAACTACTGACTTCAAAATAAACAGGGATTATCATTTCAACAAAGGCAGTCAAAGTATGAAGTTTTATGAAATTAGCTTCAGAGAAAGTAATGAAGAGTTTGTACAAAGTTTCGTCAAAATCCAACAAGTAGCGCAGACAAGATTTGTGACGGACGGACGGAAAGGCCAAATATATTCTGTCTCACCTACCACTTTGTGTTGGAAGACATAATTATAAAGACAATATTTTATTTCATATGTATACTTTATTAAGCAAATAATTGAGCGAACATAAACTTCAGCATTGACTCTGGCCAGTGGTGTACATGGAGTCTTCTTCCACATGACGTGCAGACTGAAAGAAAAGAAAGACATAGAATAAAAAGTTAATATAAGTCGAGCAGAGTATTCAATTTGAATCATGTGTTGCGAGGGGGAGCTAGGGTATGTTTAGGGGAATGGGACAGTTTAAAATTTAATTATTGTTAAACGCCTCATCAACACGTTGTTTAGGTTATTTCGAGCCGCCCCAAAGAGAGGAGGAAAGATACATAGGCATCCAGGAGCCCTGCCCTACACTTACTACCGATTAGATACCTATGGTTCTTTAAGGTGCTTGGAGGACAGACTCCGATACACAGGACCATCCAGTTTACGTTCCCATCAGACGAACGAGGCTAGCAGGACACATCAAAGTAACCCAGTGGCGCCAGTAAGAATTGAATCCGTGTTCACTGGATTCAAAGCCGATATGATATAAACGTCCCTTGACCAAAACTGAGTTAATGGCACATCAAGCAAAGGGTCAATACATATTATATTGTGTATCATACTAGTATACGATTGAACTGACATGATTATAGAACCATTTTAATGTATTTTTCAACACAACAGTACAGCAAGAATCTATTATAAGGAAAGTTAAATCTGACAGAGGGTACAACGCTCTATAAGCCATTTTTACTAGAATAAAATACAAGTCTTGCCAAAAATCTGATTGTTAAATTTTACACGTTTTGTTCATATGATATTTTACTTTAATGACTTAGTAAGGTCATTTTACAAGGGGAGAAACATTAATATACAACTATTTATTTTCTTTCTCAAAATCTGGTGATGCCGCTAGTTTTAGAAATAAAACATGATTAAATAGGGCAGTTGAGAAGACACCTTTGTAGATGTGTGGTCTGTTCTGATGTGAAAATGTGTAAAACAGACACAATATTGGAAATTTGCTCTGTGTCCCTTAATACATGTGAGACCCATCACATAGACCAATGAGTTGATGTTAAAGGGACACTAGGCAATCTTGATTTGTTTAAAAGCTTCAGTAGTTCGGTAATTTGTTCTGCATAGTTTGCATTTGTGCATCATTAATATTATATATTAGAATAGTTTCAGTCGAAGTTGTTTTTATCACATTACTTACTGTTGATAATAGTGCTATGTTATAGGTGCACTATTATCAACAGTAAGTAATGTGTAAAACAATTTCGTCTGAACTATTCTAATATATAATATTAATGATGCACAAATGCAAACTATGCAGAAAAATTAACCGAACTCCAGAAGTTTTAAACAAATAAAGACTGCCTAGTGTCCCTTTAACACAACTTGTTTTCGCATGTATCCAGTACATGTAGTTTACACGAGCTCATCACGCTGCACTATCACTGAAAACATTTTTTACTCTAACTTTAAACAGCACCGTGCAAGCATAACACAAACTCCATTTAAAGAACTACACAAGTGCAAACAATTTTTAAAAAGGCTCTTACCTCCATATGATCCAATGGCATTTAATACGGCTTGACATTCTGAAGTCGTCAGTATCAATTCAGCTTACTTAGAGCTGCTCAAGGGCACGATTCACATTTGAGGCCTCTCTGAAAACAACATCAATCCAATGTCAATGATCAAACAGACATATTTTATCCTTTGTTATACATAATGTAACATATTTAAAAAAGAAAAGATAAAAGAAAAACTAAATTAAATAAAGCATGAATACTACTTGTGCTCAATAACACGGTTAATGTAATAAAAACATCTCTCATCATTCATTATACATGTAAAATATAATGTAGCCCAACTGGAGATCCATTAAAAACATTGTTCCACTTTCACAGCATATTTCCAGCCCATGGAATAGTCACTTCTTTTGAGACACACTGGAGGCAAGCGTAGTAGCTTCACCTCCTTAAAGGCTTTTATTGAAATGTACTTTCTCGAAATTGCGTTGTTTTTTTCGCAACAGAAAGTATGTAGTAAATGTAAATAAATGTCAATTCAAAATCACTTCCTTGCCTCAAAACTTTACTGTACATAAATATGAATCTGACCGATTTCAGTCAAATGTCTATGGCAGATTACATTGTTTCAATGGTAGTTGTATCGGGTTATGTATTCACGAAAGTGCGAGAAAATGGGGATAACATAACGATATAGAGACAACGCTAACAATTTACATTCATGCATCTGAGGGGTGGGGGTCGGAGTGGAGGGGGTTTCTAGTTGTCTTACCCCCTCCTTGTTTTCGGTATGCAAGCTCCATCTACCCCCACACCCCCATCTACCGTACTTGGGTGGGGCGGGGTGCGGGGGACATTGATAGCATTTCTACTAGCAATTGTTTTATTCCACGGAACGTTCTACAGTTTACAGTACATCAATTACTGGAAAGATCGGAGTACACGAAAAACACTTATAGTAATTATGAACTTTCTATTATACAGTATACACCACTTTTTTAGGCACTGTATTAGGCCAATGTCTAAATATGCACGATCTAAAAGTGGTGTGTACTTTTTATTAACAAACACATTTAAATGACAAAACAAATACCTTGATCATGGACCTCCAGCAGCAGACAGTAATCCCAAATCCAACTTGCAACAACATGTCAATTTCACGTGTCAAATTATGTCACGGTGACCTGTCAGTCACCAACACTGCATCGTGTTGACACATAATGGGATGTTATTTCGTCCGGTAAGGTATTAGTTTTTACATAATCTACGGTATGAAACACTGTACGCGTGTTGTTAGACCCCATAGGTACCCGTAGTGCTCGCCGACGTAGCGCGCCCAATTTCGGGTGAAAAAAATGGCGTCTATTTTAATTGAAAATTCGTAAAATAGTCCGTAAAATACAAAGAAATAGTCCATGTTCGCGGAGTTAAAATGCGAACAGAACTGATATGTTATGGGTCCGTGGCGTTCCTACTGCAAAGGCCTTTAATTTAAATTATGACCAACATTGTCACATTATATAAGTGCCATTAAAGGGAGTACATCAGGCTTTTCAAAGGGGTCTAGGGGTCCGACTTAAAATTGACAAATAATGATATTTTCTATTTTAAAGCGCCTAAACATGATGAATGTTGGTAAAAATGACCCCTTAGTTACAAGAAAATTAATTCTGTACAGTAATACGTGCTATCCTAGGTGACGCACCAGGGTTAATTTCAGCATTTTATGCCCGATTCCGTCCTAGCTATATGGTGTATTCAAAGTTTAAACCTTAGCAATATGGTTCGAACATCATATTTTGATGGATATAAGTGTTTTATCATGAATTGGAACATTTTTAAATACTTAAGATATTTCTAGAAAAATCCTGATGTACTCCCTTTAAATTCCAAACACAAACACTCACCTCGCTCTTTTGTTAATGATGGGTACATTGTCACATTATATAAGTGCCATTAAATGTCCAAACACAAACACACACCTCGCTCTCTTGTTAATGATGGGTACATTGTCACATTATATAAGTGACATTAAATGTCCACACACAAACACACACCTCGCTCTCTTGTTAATGATGAGTACATTGTTACATTATATAAGTGCCAATAAATGTCCACACACAAACACACACCTCGCTCTCTTGTTAATGATGAGTACATTGTCACATTATATAAGTGCCATTAAATGTCCAAACACAAACACACACCTCGCTCTCTTGTTAATGATGAGTACATTGTCACATTATATAAGTGTCATTAAATGTCCACACACAAACACACACCTCGCTCTCTTGTTAATGATGAGTACATTGTCACATTATATAAGTGCCATTAAATGTCCAAACACAAACACACACCTCGCTCTCTTGTTAATGATGATTACATTGTCATATTATATAAGTGCCATTAAATGTGCACACATAAACACACACCTCGCACTCTTGTTAATGTTGATTACACTGTCACATTATATAAGTGTCATTAATTGTCCACACACAAACACACACCTCGCTCTCTTGTTAATAATGATTACATTGTCACATTATATAAGTGCCATTAAATGTTCAAACACAAACACACCTCGCTCTCTTGTTAATGATGATTACATTGTCACATTATATAAGTGCCATTAAATGTCCACACACAAACACACACCTCGCTTTCTTGGTAAGCCTTTTATGTTTGTGGTGTCGCATGTTCCCTTGTTTTGTCGTTTGTTTTATATGCGCGTTTTTGTTTGACTGCGTTTTTGTAAAATGTTCTTGTTCGACATTTTTATACCTACTATTTTGACATATAAACATAAATTGTTGTTGTAAAATACTGAAGATGACCGAGTATTATATCAGGTGGTACATTACTGAAGTTGGTCGGGTATAATATCATGTGGTACAATACTGAAGTTGGCCGGTATTGTGGTACAATACTGAAGTTGGCCGGCGAGTGTTGTGGTATAATACTGAAATTGGCTGGGTATTGCGGTACAATACTGAAGTTGGCCGGTTATTGTGGTATGAAGCTGAAGTTGGCAGGTAAGGAGGTTGTTACCTTTAACGATGGAATTGATATCTTTAGCAGTGGTTGTTACCTTAGTGAACTTGTTACCTTTAGCGTTGTAACACAATACAATCTCGGACGAGTTCGACAATGAAAATAAATCAAAACAGGCATTGCAAAGTTATTGAGCTACCGTCTTCAGTGTTTAACATACATTTCAATCCAATCAGATTGACTAGATTTTAAAATTGCGTAAATATTTATTTCATTAAAACTCACATTATGTCTTTATTTTATTAAGTGCAATCACTATTTTATTTAGCGTTCAACTGCGCTTGAGCGAATGTTCATTCCAATATCAATTAATGCCATCGTTCATTGAATTATTGAAAAATAGTTTAAACTCTTAGTAAGTTTGTGTTTATTAAGTGGATTTTTAACACAATAAAAACCTTAGGGTTTCTATTTTATTAGAATTTCACTATATAAACATCACCTAATACATAATTATACCGTATTTCTCACTTCATTCTCGCTATATATGTCCCCAGAGGCATATTTTAACTTTAAAACAACAAGTTACAACTAAAACAACTCACACACAAAAACACGATTTTCTACATTATTCTTTTCTATAACTATCAGATTGTAATTGTGAAGTGTCGTGCCAGGCGAGGGTGCCCAACTAAAACAAACACAGATTGACAACGCAAACAAAAAAGACTATCTTCTTTTTCACATGAATGTTACACCTTTATTAATTTTAGGCGGGTCGCCACTGCCGTTTACGGAAACGAAACTGCTCTAAACACTTGTTCAGTTAGTGTCAACTGCCTCTATATGTCAGTGGACTGAGCTTTGGGGCTACAGACCTTTGCCACGTGTGGTGTCGCTCCCTGGTAGAGGCATTTCTGATGGTCCTTCATCCTTCATTTCATCTTACTCTGAGGCTGCTGTCCCTTAATAAACTTAATAAAATGTGCTAACGGGACGTAACACCTCATCATGTCATATCATGCAATGATTTTCATTGGTTTAATATACGTTGTAACAAAACATTTCGAATATAACAATGCAATGTTTATAAATGGGTACATCAGGTTGTTCGTTGTGTCTAGGGCTCGAACTTAGAAATTGTCAAGAAATTATATGTTCAAACACGACTCTTTATTTACAATGCAACTCAATGTTCACAGGAATATGTGCTATCCTAGGCTATGTAATTATAAACTATGTTTACGTTCATTCACGGTGTGTGGAAATTCCGAACAGTGGCGAAATGTTTAAAACGCACAATAGTCGTACAAGGATATTTATGATCTATTTATGAATCAGGAAGTTTACAGTTACGATATAATTATGTTATAATGCCGGACTGTATGTTCATTTTAGTTATTTTTATAAATAGTTGTTATCAAAATGCCAAACTTTCATTTATATTTCGTGTAACAGTTTCTAATTAACATCATGAAGATCCGATTAAAATGCAAATAAAATGTCAGTTAATGTTACATGTATTTAGCACCTTTCGGAAAAACGGAAAAAACATTGTGAGATGTGCCCCCCCCCCCCCCCCCCCCCCCCCCCCCCCACACACACACAGTTGTGACTCTTCGTTCTGAACGTGAAAAAACTGTGAGATGTGCCCCCCCCCCTTCCCACCCCCCAGTTGTGACTCTTTTCATTCTCAACGTGTACCTTAATGCAGGAGCGTAGCATAGAGTATGGAGGTTGGGCAATGCTTAGCAATGCTTCGCATAAAAAAGCATAGAAGCAAATTTAATTTGCTGACACAAAATATAAAGGTGAAATAAATATATAAAATATAAACGGTTGACAGTAATTAAATCAAATAATAAATAACAGTAAATAATATATTGCCAACCGTTACAAAAAAACAACTGTGTATACATGTATATGTATTTTAATTACGAGTCCGCAATATTCTATATTTTCTTCTTTTTTCCTTGGATATGGACAGCGGATAACAATAACTTCTAATATTTGACAGCCTTGACAATATGGAAGTCCAAGTGTGAACTAAATAAACAAATAGGACTACAGTTCCATCCACGGTGTACCACGTAACACTTGTGTCGCCTGCCGTGTGATTATTTCACCAAGTACAATCTAACTATAAAGTTGCAAGACGTGTGGGATAATCCTTCATGAATTATGGAGCAGTTTGTTTTAAAGTGTTGAAGTTTATGAAAAGGGGCATAACTCTGCATTGGATAATTGATAAGGAAGAACTGTATAATGTTTCATGACCACAGATCAATATTTTGCCACGTTATGAGGAGATTAGGTTAGGTTGCATGTTAACATTTTATGAAAGGGACATAACTCTGTCAAAATGAAAGTCAGAGTTATTGGAGATGTGTAACAAAATTCCATAGGTTAAGATGAAGATGTGTGTGAAGTGTCATGGACATTTGTCAAATACTTTTTAAGTCATGGCAAAGGTTAGGTTGCAGGTTAAAGTGTGACGGACGGTGACGACGATGGACGACGAACGACGACGACAGACGACGGACGACGGACGATGGACAAAGTGATCCCTAAGTGTCTGCCATGCTACGCAGGCGACACATACATGATCGTAGTTAACAAACGGTCAGTTTCGCGAAAGCGGCAATAAACTATGTACGAGTACGTGCTAAGACCAGTATCTAATTGCACAATAATTATTTTAAAAAAAGAAGTGAAAATAAGGTGGAAGCACGGGCCTCCGGGCCTACGCCTGGCTACGTCCATGCTGTTTAGAAAACATGTTAAAGCTACAGAATGATGATTCAAATACTTTGTAGAAATACCTAACTGTGTTTACAATACAACAAATCGTCTTAGAGTCGTTTTATGAATGGGGAAGTTACAGTTACGATATAATAATTATGTAGAACTGCCTTTTTTGTAAATATTGTGATGTCTTTTTATTTTATACTTTGAATTACAGTTCATTTATAAAGTAAGTTAAATACCATGTTTATAAATTTAAAATGCAAATAGTATGTAGTAAGATGTACTATTACTACTGCTACTTCTACTACTGCTGCTGTTGTTGTTGTTGCTGCTGCTGCTACTACTACAACTTCTACTAATACCATTACTACTAACTACTACTGCTACTACTGCTGCTGTTGTTGCTTGCTGCCTGCTCTGCTACTACCTACAAACTTCTACTACTACCTACTACTACTACTACTACTACTACTGCTACTACTACTACTGCTGACGTAGGATTAGTAGTATGAGTAGTAGTAGTAGTAGCTATTCAACATAAATTGTTGGTGGGTTTGGTAGGGTGTCACTACATTTAGCTTCGTATGGTGTAGGATCGGGGTCAAAACTACTGATGTAGGTGCACCTGTAAAAAAGTGTAGGTGCACCTATAAAAGGTGTTGATGCACCTATATATTTTATGGGGTGTACCTGTTTAAAATGAAGGTGTACCCCATAAAATTGTAGGTGCAACCATAACATATACAGGTGCACATACACTTTTTATAGGTGCACCTACAATTGTATAGGTGCACCTACAAAATGGGCATGGGGACATTTGTCCGTGGGGGGCATTTGTCCGTGGGGGGCATTTGTCCTAGATTCGCTTTTTCTCATCGATTACAAAAAATAAACTGGTAGATGGGTGAAACCGATGCGAATGCCAATTTATGAAATAACATGTGATTGTTATAAGATGAACCTTAGTTTGTTTTATAATGACAATAATATATTGACTTTTGTATTCACTTTTGGAGACGACCGACTAATGTTTTAGTTTTTTTTAAATTACTTAATTGCAGTTTCCGTAGTATTAAGCAGGGCATACAGTTTCTCTTTTTTATTTAGTTATTGCAGGCGAATAAATCAATCAATAAACAAACCATTTAGATAGGTCTTTAGAGGGTAATGATAATTATTATTATTATTATTATTATTATAACTGACATTATATTTGGCAAACACAGCTGTCTATTATCGCGTTCATTTGTTCAATACTTTATTTACTTCACTATTTTCAACATCAACATATTTATGCATGATATTAATTAATATAAATTACAGCACAAATGAATCCATAGTATCTTTCAAATGTGTATACATTATTTATACATTTTGACTCATAGGGTGATAAAGTTGTTGTTTTTTTGCTCGCCCTATGGCACTAGGCCTTTTGGCGAGCTTTTTGACCTATAGCATGTGCGTTAACGTTTTATTGATGAATAAAGATATTTGTATTTACAACATACTTTTCTCATTGCATTTAATTATTTAATTATTTAATTATCCGCCTATATCGTTTTGGCAAAAAAATGTTTGTTGTAATATATAGGGAACTTAAATCCAGTTTTGAAAGATCAAGTTATCTTAAAATTCTAGATAATTTGAAGTATAGAAATATGATCGCTAAAATCAGATTGTCTTCTCATAAATTATCCATAGAAACAGGTCGACACAAAAAATATTGAAAGAAACCAAAGGAAATGTTCACTATGTACTTTAAATGATATTGAAGATGAATATCACTTCATTCTTTTTTGCCCTTATTATCATGATTTGAGAAAATCCCACATTCCAGCATATTTTTCAAACCGCCCAAATATGTTTAAGTTCATTAATATTTTAAATTCAGAAAAAAAATTATTACTGATAAAACTGGCAATGTTTTGTAAGAAATCCTTTAAAATAAGAGATGATGCATTAAATAACCAATAGGGTTTGCAAGTATAATTGACATTGTAATATGTTATGTTATGTAAATGGTAACATCCAAGAATAACACTCTCACTTCACTCAACCATTATTTCTTTTCTGTCAACTTTGTTATATTTGTTTACATACATGCATTGAAATCATGATCTTGTACGACGATGACCTGTAAATGCTTAAGTCGAAATAAAATACATGTTCTGTTCTGTAAATAAAAAATTGATTTGAATTGAATTATCTGAAATAATGGTTGACTTCGCCACAGAACTCCTCAACTCCTCAACTATTGATTCTTACGGATTCGGGAAGTAAAGAGTACTGGTTCTGCCTACGATAAAGTGGATGGGTCTGAATCCACAACTAAAATATCGACCCTCATAGTGCTGACAATGACGTAGACCATTATTCAACTGACAACCAACAATCAACCGTCAACTGTTCTTAATCTTTCATTTCATTTCTAAACTAGCTCTTTAGACTGGGTTGAGATGTTGACTGTGTACATTAATTACAATGTTTAAAAACGTTGGTCTTTTTGTACAAGCATTCAAAAACATTATGATATTGTGTTTAAATGCGGGCCAAATAGGCATCACATTGACGGTGATTAAAGTGTATGTTTACACCTGTCATAAATCCAGAAATATTTTGGATGAGGGAGGGTGCAAATAGGCAGCACCTCTGGAGGTGGCGTGTGTCCATATGTGTATTAGGATGTTTTTAGAACACCTGTCATAAATGATGAAATCTCGTGTCAAGATGTGTACATTACCTCGTGTACAACTGGGATGGAACTTTGAGGTGAGGAAGGGCCTAGCTCGGAATCACCCTAACGATGGTGTGAAGGATGGAAATGTTTTACAACACCTGTCATAAATCAAGTGAAAACGGTTGTTATGCTAATTTGATGAAGGTTGTGTAGAGTTAGTCGCATTTTAAATGTAAAATAAGGGAGTACCTTCAAGCACACACATTTTGGATGTTGAAATTTATATTGTGATAATGTTGTGTGATTTTGTTTTAAAGTGCACACATAACCAGTGTCAGAAGATATCACTGGGTGGATTATCATGTACTATGGCGTGGTATTCCAGTGTCGCATCACTATATCTGTTACAAGTGGACAGTATGTATATACACATTACACCGTAGAATCACACACATACGCACACGCACACACACACGCGTTATTTTATATTTAAAACCTTCTCTCTCTCTCTCTCTCTCTCTCTCTCTCTCTCTCTCTCTTATTTATTTGATGTCGAGTTATCTCATTTCTTCCCACTCCTTTACATGTTCGCGCATTGTCTTATATATACCATAACAATGGGTTAATAATACCCTGTTTATGTTTAATTCATTTTTTTTTTATATTTATGTTTACATTTTATCAGCAATTTCTAGGCTTGCACATCCAATAGTATTTGCAAATATAATACATTGACAATGAAAGCAGATAATTTACCATTCTCACATAACGTGGCGTCTTCACGCGACACCACCCATACAGGTCTAATTGCACTAAATCAACAGGATGTGCTTGCCTGGTGCATCGAAAGCAGTTCTGGATTAAAGAGTGCTAATCTTTTTTTGGACAATTCTCGCCGGGCGCAGCCCGGCGTCGAAGTTGTCCAGTAGTAATCGCTTTTTCGGTCATGGCGGCGATTACCGCAAAAATTCAAATAAAACCGCAAAGTAAACTTTTACAAGTCGTGTAAACAACAAGTCGTGTAAACAATAAAAACGAGCAAAGCTCGTTTATATTTGAGCGTCGCTTCGCGAAGCCCCGAAACATTGCTAAAAGATTGACATTATTCGCAAAGTGAACCCTCAAATCATTCAACTTTTACGACATATTGTTACCGCGTTCTCCATGTCCGGTTAAATTAAATTAATGAGCTTCGCGCGAAGCGAAGCCCCGAAAACGAGCGAAGCTCGTTTATTATTGAGCTTCGCGCTAAGCGAAGCCCCGAGAAGAAATCATATAAAGCTATGCTTATAAAAACCTTATAAACAGTTTACGAGAATATGTCGCCGCGTTAAAAATAAACGTAATTCGTGAAACTATTTAAAAACGAGCAAAGCTCGTTTGCTTTTGAGCTTCGCGCTAAGCAAAGCCCTAAACAATATACAACAACTCATATTTATCTAAGCTTACGAACAATTTACTTACAGACTATGTGGCCCACATCCTTCGCAACATTTCGAATAAGCCTGTAGCGGTAAATGACCGAGTTGGTACGAATGCATTCACCTTAGTTGACCTTTACATGGGAAACTTCCTGTTTTAGAATTGGAAAAAATGAACGAGCTCGTTTTAAGGTTCGTACGAAGCGAAGACCTATACAACATCCATGAAATTAATTTATTTTACAACTAAAAAGGTTTGTATCATTGCCTTTGTGCACGATGTCACACCGTTACTTAATAATATAGTAAATGCATGGTTTTGAAATACAGCACGAGCGGTCACAATATGTAATGTCCAATCAGGTGTCTGTTTACATATTCTGCTTGGCACTGTCACTCGAGCAGACGACCACCTGTCAAAATCGTCACTGAGAATTCTTTTCAGCCAGACCAGGCCCTTTTAAGAGTTTATACCTGAGCTTATTTGGTTGTAAAACAATAGTATTTATTTCGTATATATTCTGTAATCATTGTTAATATTACAGTTTAATTCCATATATTTCACTGACAAATGCCCTTTGAACTTGACACCCATCTTTGCATATTTGTTGCTGACTCTCGTGGCAACAACTTTGACAAATACAAGCAGCCGCCTGATGTCAATCTCCGTTATATTATTGAAAGGGGTGCAACTATTGCAAGACTGACGTCAAAAACATGCAGTTCTATTAAATCTAATTATTTTCCGGTCCAAAACAAACATGTCTTTGTGAAAATTGCTGCAGGAATTAACGATATTTTGTCGACAACGCATCACACGGGCGGCATTGAAGTTCAACTGTCATCAATTACAGCAGATGATGTTATACAGAAACTGCTTTATTTTCGTTCATCAGTAAAGACAATACTTCCGTCCGCACTTGTGGGCTTTTTTACAATTCCCACGGCAAATCTCCAAGCAATTCATGATGCCTATGTAAAGTCAAAAAAACTTTTAAAATCTACCGTTTCATCTGAAGATATACAGTCTCAGCAAGCTGATCTAAATAAACTGCTTGCAGAAATAAACATTAGAATTAAAATCGTTAATTCTAACGCTCAGACATTTTGTGTACGTGGCTGCTGGACTGTTTCATGGCATTTATCTGTTTGTAAGGAGCACAAAAAAGAAGTGGTAAAGGAAGGTCATTGAAGACACATACCCGTTATATGTATAACAATCTTTATGATGGTCTCCATGATGTGACTTTAACAAAAAAACATTGGTTTCAGCAACTGATTAATTCATTTCGATACACATCTCTCGAGATAAATTTGATATCGTCAACCTCCCACTCTATCGAATATGAAGAAATAGCCAGCAGCGAAAGTGACAGCGACTGGCTGTTTGATACTTCCAAAAAATGTACTGCTACTTCCATTCAGGATTCCAGTGTTGATGCAGACACTCCGTGGAAACGTAGAAAATAAGGATCAGGTATTAACACGATGTAGTCATCATTTCTATATATGCTTACAGTAAATATAATCCAGTTGGTGGTATGTGATCGCTAACGGTGACTGTTTACTGTAATTGTTGCATATACATAAAATATCACTTTTCCTGTTGTTATCTGTAGCTTATTTCAGTTTCAAGTTACATTAAGATTACCATTTTCAGTCTAGAATTATTAATCCCTATTTCTTTACATTAACAGAATGGATCATCGTACATCTGAGTACGATTATGATCCTACTATGAATATAACCTGTAGTGACAATACCTCGGGTTTGACATTTTCTGCCATGTCCGACGATACTTTCGCTGAGCACAATTATGCAAATTTAAAAAACACCCTTCCCCTGCCATTGCTTTGCATGATCATGACTACACACAGGCTATGTCACATCTTACCCATGCCAATGCTTTTGCTGAGCATAATTATTCGAAGAAACATCCTTCCCATGACATTGCTTTGCATGATCATGACTACACACAGGCTATGTCACATCTTACCCATGCCAATGCTTTTGCTGAGCATAATTATTCGAAGAAGCATCCTTCCCATGACATTGATTTGCATAATCATGATTACACACAGACTGTAATGCATACTTATGTAAATGATGCAACATATTCTGACACGCCCATTTCTGACTCTGAGAAAAATACTTTCAGTGAGTATGATTGCACAAATGTTACAATGCATTCTGATACCATCAATGCTTTGGACGGTAATAATAATGCAAAATTTCAAACAAATGGTGCACCACCTATGCTGTTGATATGCATACATTTGCAAATGATGCAGTTATTGGAACCAATGATAATCATGCATTCAGTCAACCTGCCATGGATGCCTGTTCCGATACGTCAATTGTGACATATTCCGACACTGCAAATGCGCCACCTAACGATGTTAATTCATCTTCTCAAAAAATGTCCCGAAGTGCACGTATTCCCCCATCACATGGCAATGTTTCTGCACAAATATGCCACTGCTCTCCTGTTGAAGTTGCAAAGTACTTCAATATTCCAGAAACTTTTTTGCCTCCTTGTAAACAGTTATCGATGGATGTTACATGCGCATGTACTGCCTTTGATGACGTTTTACGTAGCTGCAACCGATATGCACAAAATTCAATTGGGGATGGAAATTGCTATTTCCGCTGTCTCAGCTTACACTTCTTTGGTGTGGAAGACTTTCATATTCCTATAAGGCACGGGGTTGTTTCTTTTATGTTAGAACATTTAAATATGTTTTCTCCTGATATTCAGCTAAATCCTAGAAGACAGTCAGTTCAGCAGTACATGTCAAATATGTTTCGTACTGACGCATCATTGCTGTCTTGGGCCACTGACATTGAAATCGAAGCAAGTGCAACTTGGCTGAAAACTCCAATTTGTGTACTTAGTCGTTTCGGTCAAACCATGTCCTGGCAAAGATTTCTTCCAAGGTTTAATGTTGCATCAACTGTCACTTCTGCAAGTCCATACATTACCTTGCTAAACACAGATTCACATTACATGTTGGTGAGGCCAATACATGTTGCCTGCAATTGTTTGTGTGAACCTCCTATGCTCGCAATAAATGGTCAGTCGGACACAATTTGCATAGATGAAGACTCTCCTCTGCCTTCCAAAAAGAGAGAATTGTGTCTCCCAAACACAGAGGAGTATTCCATTTTCAACGATCCAGTCTCAGAAGAAATTGTCGGTAGTAGCCGTTCTATCCCTACTGAAGCAGTACTTAACAATACCAATACAGGTCGTAAACTAAAATCGGATGTCAAAGTCAGCAGTGATAAGCCAGGTGCTAAGTTCCTCACTGCCATACAAGAGGGTCCATGCAACATATGTCAGTCATGTCAGAAGTTATACTACTCATCTAGTATTAAACGTTATGAAATGAAGGAACAGTGGATACCTTTGTTGCAAGACTTAGTGAATCTTGAGCAATCTAGTATTGTTCTGTGTGCAAGGTGCTATACCTCTTTCAAACAAAATAAACTACCCCCTTTGTGCATTTTAAATCAGCTACAAGTTTCAAAAATTCCGGAAGAGTTACAAAACCTGAATGTGGCTGAACAAAAAATGATTTCTTTAGCACATGTTTATATGAAAGTAGTAATTCTTCCACATGGGCAAAAAGCTATGAATGGTCAAGTTATAAACTTTCCGTATGATGTACAGGAGCAGGGAGACCAGTTTTCACACCATGGTTTGGTACTTGTGAGAATTGATATTCAAAAGGAAGGTACCATCCCAAAAGAGTTCATAGTAGATACAGATAAAATACTGACAGCTCTTACTTGGCTAAAGTCCCACAATATTATCTACTCTAAGATCACCATTCCTACATTTTCTACAACACAAAGTTTACCTCCAGTGATCACCATTTCTTCTGATGCACAGGATTTGAGTGACGTACAAACTGGTACCAATGATGGTTGGCAGCCAGAATGCTCTGTTATACAAAAAGATCCTGTTTTACCAAAGATAGATTACAGTAAATTTGTTGACGACCGCCACATTCCATTTCATACTATCCAGCGCAACACAAATACTCCGTTAAACATGTTTTCTGACTCTTATCTGGAAGATATGGCATTTCCCTCCTTATTTCCTGACGGTAAAACTGGCCTCCGAACGCCGAGAAAATTGCGATTGACTGTTTTACAATATTTCCAATCAAGGCTACTGTCCTGTGATAATCGTTGGCAGTCCAATTTCCCATAATTGTTTTGGGCTACTAATCTCACTGAAAAAGAGAAGTTGTCTGAAGGCATCAACATAGCCGCTAGAATTCGCAGCTCAAAAACAAACAAAAGACCAAGAGATCTTACTGCGGGCAATGTTAAAGAGACTTCTTTTCAGGAAAATCCTGATTACGCAGAGCACTTCTTTGGATTTATGAAAGGTGTAAGAGGCTCTGCTGCTTATTGGAATGCTGCAAAACTAGATGTGTGAGCATTAATCAAAGCTAAAGGTCCAATGACCTTCTTTCTTACATTCTCTGCAAATGACATGAACTGGTATGACCTGATGTCTGTACTGCTGCAACAAACAGGACAGTCAAATTCGCCTCATGATGTCGTCAAATTCAAAAAGCAACAAAAGACAGCACTCATGATAGCCAATCCAATCACAACTGCCAGACACTTTTGCAGAAGAGTTCATCATCTCATCCACTCGTATATATTGTCCGATGAACGCCCAATAGGTGAAATCACAGATTATTTTTGGCGGATCGAGTTCCAGATGCGTGGCTCTCCTCATTTACATTCACTGTGGTGGGTACAAGATGCTCAAAATCTTGATACAGAACAGGGAAGGGTTGATGCCCCAGCTTTCATTGACAAGTACATCTCAACTGAAATCTCTCAGGATGACTCATTCATGCCATATATATGAGAAACAAAACCAAACATGTAGATTTGGATTCCCACAGAAGGTATCTCCAAAGACAGTATTGAAAGATATTGTTGAAATGAAAAACAGTTCTCACTGTTATACCATCAAACGTGCTCCAGGTGCAGAAAATGTTAATGCTTAAAATAAAAACATCTTGCGTGTCTGGAATGCTAACATGGATATACAACTTGTAGGCAGTGCCCATGGAGCAGCCTAGTATGTTTGTTCATACATATGTAAGGCTGAAAGTGAAGAGGTGGAAAAATCCCTAAGAGAAGCTGTGTCTAACTTACCACCTGATGCTTCTACAAAAAAAACCTCAACACTATTGGAAATGTTTTTCTAACTCATAGGCAATTAAGTGCACAAGAAGCTGCATTTAAGATGTGTGGCTTACCATTACGTGGGTCGTCCAAGGCATCCATTTTCCTTAATGCTCGGCCTGAAAATGAGCGCATTAGGCTACTAAAGCCGAAACTCGAACTTGGAAATCTAGAAAATGATAGCACAGATATATTTTGTTCAAATGTCTTTGAACGATGTAAATGCAGACCTGAAACAGTAGCTTTTGAATGTATGACATTAGCTCATTTTGCCACATGGTACTCCTCAAGTAAGGAAAGTAAGAGTAAAAATGCAATTAAATTGCAGGATGGAACTGGTTTTGTCACAAAACGCAAGAGTGAGTTAGTTCTTAGAACACCCAAATTTACTGCAGAGCAAGATGGGGACACATACTATTTCTCCTTTCTCATACTGTACCTACCATGGCGTAATGAGATTGACCTTCTTCGAGGCTTTTCTACAGCAGAAGAAGCTTTTCACAGCTGTCATCAGCTTCTTCAATAGCCAGATAGCCATAAACATGCTGAAGAAATTGAAAGAGCAATTAATCAAATTCAAGCTCTGGATGATAGTGTATTTCGCAATTACATAGCTCCCGTTGTTGCTCCTAACACTGAGGCCTATGATAATGACATTCCAGATGCCGAACATTTTATTAAAGAAGACCCCGACAACATCAATTTCTTTGACTTCCCAGATGATATCCTTCAGAAAGATTTAAGTGACAAAGAACACAACTTTGCACTTGATACTGAAGCTTCTGGTGAGGAGGATAACAAGGAACTGAACCATATTACTTTCTCCAGGCTTACTGATCTGCAGTATAACAGTCTCATTCATGACCTCAATGTTGAGCAGTTACAGGCCTTTCAAATTGTTAAAAAGTACTTTAAACAACTAAACATTTACAAACAAGGTGAAACAAATGACAAACCAGAACCTATTCGTCTATTTATAAGTGATCCTGGTGGAACTGGAAAGTCGCACTTAATAAATTTGTTACATGAGCTTATCATGCGATCATCTCTTGATATTTTGACAAAAGACTCCCCAGCTATTGTCGTTACGGCACCAACTGGTGTTGCTGCTTTCAATGTTCGTGGTGTTACTATACATCGTGCACTTAATCTTCCTGTTTAACATGGACCATCTCCAAAATATACTCCCTTGAAAGGCGAAAAATTGGCACTAATGCGAAAACAGTGGAGAAACACCAATACTATCATCATTGATGAAATAAGTATGGTGTCTTACGAAACTTTCGTTCACATTCATCGGCGTTTAAATGACATAAAATGCGTTGATGATGATTGTTTCTTTGGCGATTTAAACGTCATTGCACTTGGCGACTTCTATCAATTACCTCCTGTGTCACAAGGTCACTTTGTTTTCTCAGGGGCCTGTGAAAAAACACATTTGTGGAAAGATCTTTTCACACTCGTTGAGCTTGTGCAGAACATGAGACAAAAAAATGATCGTGTTTATGCAGATTTGTTACTTCGTGTGCGAACAGCGACACACACAAACGATGACATTAATCTTTTAAAAACACGTTTGTCACATGGCTTTCCAGATGATGACACATTTGAAAATGCGCTTCGTCTTTTCCCAATCCTAAAAGGTTGCGACCGCTACAATCAACATAGGTTACATACCCTTTCACATGTTTGTGTAACATATACCATATTAACTAAGCATGCTTTTGTGGAGGTTACAAATGGCAAAGCATTGTTTAAGGGAAATTCAGTTCCACCTGAGTACATACCAGATGATGACAGACAGTGTGCTGGCATCACAAAGGAACTAAACCTTTGCGTAGGTTCAGTTGTAATGCTCAGGAGGAACATAAATACATCTGAGGGTCTCGTGAATGGTGCAGGAGGAATAGTTACGGGCTTCATATGGAAGGACGGTGTATGTCCGACAAATCCAACTGATGGGTGCATGCCTCAGAAAATTTTAGTCAGATTCTTTGACTCAAATGTAGGAAATATAAGTAATAGTGAGTCGAACACAAATGCAGTTGCAATAGAGCCTATTACTGCTGAATTCTATGCCAAGCGTAAGGCTGTCCTGGTTCGTACACAATTCCCATTAACGCTGGCATGGGCAGCAAGTATTCATAAAAGTCAAGGTGTTACACTTGACCAAGCTGTCCTTGACATTGGTAAAGATGTCTTTAGCCCTGGCATGACATATGTCGTTCTAAGCAGAGTTAAAAATGTAGAGGGCCTGGTTTTGCTTGCTCTCGAGGAAGGTGCAATCGCTTGCAGTCCAGTTGTTGCAATTGAAATGGACCGACTACGTGCCAAGGGAAATAACTGCATAACTTCACAGCTTAATAATAGCTGTGATTTGTGCGAAGAATGTAAGTAGAAATCACAATAGTTTGTCATGATAAGTAGAAAGATAAACATTGTGACATTGAAACTATTGTTTCTATTATATCATAATATAAGTGTAACATTTCTGTTTAAATATTGATATATGAAAAGTATAGGTGCTATATCTATCGTATAAACTTTATCTTTTCAGAAAGCAACTACAAGCAGCGGGTGGACAGCGGACCAGTTCAAAGTACCAGTTCAACAGGCAGTAAGTTTATTCTGTAAATTAATATCTAAAAAAAACACAAACAGATTTTGTTTCAAACTCCTTCAACAAAATATGATATGATCAGAATTGTCCAACATTTTTTTGCTGCAATTTCTTGTTTTCTTTAAAAACTTTTTTTAGTGCAGTTTACTGTTATTTTGTGGCTGTAACTGTATTCTGGACATGTTGTTGATATTTGAAAATGCAGCTCATCATGTTTTTGACAGTTTTTGATATAAATTTGAGAAGTGAAAGTAGACAGGGTATGAAATTGCAAGGGGTAAAAATAGTGTTGACCTTTGACCCGGTGTTGGTATACAACTGAAGAA
The DNA here is from genome assembly GCA_037043455.1 of Cyrtodaria siliqua. NCBI lineage: Eukaryota > Metazoa > Mollusca > Bivalvia > Adapedonta > Hiatellidae > Cyrtodaria > Cyrtodaria siliqua. The sequence continues at coordinate 17,110 of JAWPHD010017018.1, read as the reverse complement.
ATGTTTCTTAGAAGGTATTAAACCCCCTATTTCCTTGTTGATGTTTAATAGCAGACATGTTTATTTGCATGATAAAGTAAGTTTCCCAGAATTCTAACGAGGTTTAAGTTTTTAACAGGTTGTCAAAATTCTAACTTTACTATGGAAGGGCAATGGAGACTCATTTAGGCTATTATAACCTACAGCAGTAAATATGATCATATCCATTTTGTAAGCGGCAATCTGATTGGTCATTTCAAATGGAAAAAGTATAGATGCACCGATACTTTTGTGCGTACATCAAATTATGGGGGATCAAAAAGAAAGTGTAGGTGCACCTATAAAAAGTGTAGGTGCACCTATAAAAAGTGTAGGTGCACCTATAAAAAGTGTAGGTGCACCTGTATATTTTATGGGCGCACCTACAATTTTATGGGTACACCTACATTTTTACAGGTGCACCCATAAAATATATAGGTGCACCTACACTTTTTATAGGTGCACCTACACTTTTTTACAGGTGCACCTACATCAGTAGTTTTGACCCCGATCCTACACCATACGAAGCTAAATGTAGGAACACCCTACCAACCCACCAACAGTTTATGTTGAATAGCATGTACATTCCGTCTAGCAGGTTACTATCACTATTATACGATGGACAGCTGATTATTTAAAAATAATTATTGATATATCACCAACATGTACAATATACCTTTAATATAAAAACCGTCGACGTCGTTATGTTAATGACACGACGTCAACAGAGACGGGTTTTTTCGAAGGGGTTTGGGGTCAATAAAGGAAGTATACTGAAACAAATATTCCGATGACCAGCACATTTTATTTTAAATTCCGATAGGAAATTAAATTCTCTAAAAAATACTAAATTGTGCCGTTTTTTATCGAGCCATATAAAAGATGAATGGCATTAACATTGTTTTTTCTTATAATTCCTTGGTAAAAAAGCAGCGAAAGACAGGAAATTCTATAATTTAAATGATATAATTTATATATAAGATGAAAGGTCTCGTCAAGATATAAAATATAATCGTATGTGACTAAACTAACACTCTGTGATGCTTAAAACGTTGACAATTGAGTGCAACGCGACTTTTAGGAAAAAAGTCAAACATAGCCATATTTGAGACGTTATTATTAAAGTCTTGTTCTCACGAGGACAAAACAAACTTCAGATTCAAGTCGCAAATATCTTTAAATTTACAAATATATATCGTTCATATGCGTACCCTTAAATATTCGAATAGGTCAATTCCCCCTTAAACATTTTCTTGCATCACAATAATACATTTTGGCTTTTTCTGAAAAAATAATTGAATTGAATTGAATGTTGTTTAACGGCTCATCAACACAGTATAGGTTATTTAGAGCCGCCCTAGAGAGAGGGGAAGGATACATAGGAATCCGGGAACCGTGCCCTACTCTTATATCGAATAGATTCCTATGGTTCTGCAACGTGCTCGGAGGATAGACCGATACACGGGACCGCTCGGTTTACGACCCCATCCAACGGACGAGGCTAAGGGAAAGTGTCCTGTCCAAGAACACAGCGACGAAACTCAGTGGCACCACGGAGGATTGAACCCGGGGCCTCCTGTTACAAATCCGCCACGCTACCGACTGAAAAAAATAAGGTTCCACTAAAAGTTTTACACTTAGCAAAATAACTTGTTCAAGTGGTCCTTTGACATAAAATGCACATTTTACTTGAGTACATTTTACTGGAGTAATACATGTAAGTAACATAGAAGAAATAACAAAAAACTGTATAAAATTTAAGTTTTGTGATGAAGTTTTGGCGAACGGAGATAATGCAGATCAAAATGGAAAAGTTTGTTGTGATCTTATGGCGAATAAAGAATCGGCAAATCTGAATTGAAACGTTTGTGGCGATGTTACGGCGTGCAATAAAAAAGTAAATCGGAATGGTAAAGTTTGTCGCAATGTTGTGGCGAACAAAAAAACTGCAAGTAAGTTTGTGGTGATGTTATGGCGAACGTTCCAAATAAATAAATGTTACTGGCGAACTTCTGGCGAATGTATAACTTTTTTGCGAGTTTGCGGCAAATTCGGCAAAGATTACCATGGTGTTTGCGGGAACATCACCGCTAGTGGCGAACATTGGCGAACAAAATATTTCGCTGCAACCTTGCAGCAAACTTGCAGCAACCTTGCAGCAAACTTTCTCATTTGGTAAGGGTACTCACAGAGTCGTAGTTGATTTGACAACCTGAAGGCTGTATCACAACAAAACGAGCTCACGGCCCATTTTAAAATATGTTTCCTTAATGAAACCCATCAGAATATCAAAAGTGACACAGTAGAATAATTCCCAATCGGTCAATGTTTACCTTTTCAATAGGCTTTTCTACATACGCCGCCATCTTGATTCTCTGCAATGGTGACTACCAAACTCCCCGCAGTGGTTACTTCCCCTTTTTGTTAAATGCGCGGAGGTTGGGTGAATATATGGCCTCCTGTGCAGAACATTTTGGGAGGCCAGGGAACCAGGCTACACGATTCAAGATTATCGATGAGACATCGAAAAATCGAAAAACAAACAAAAACAAAATATGACGGGAGATCCCCGAATGCTCTCTTATAGAGCCAGAAATGTTATTGTCAATGTTATTGTAATGTCAATTATAGACAAACGTTTAACTCTATTACTAAAGAGAATATTGTTCATTGAATCAAACAAATATGTGGAAAACAAGTGTCATACCTCATGTTAAGCAATCACAAACCCAACTGTGTTTACCAGATCGGCTGAATGTCTTGCGTTTCTCTTAATTGGTTTAAGATATTAATGTTTTATTTCGCAAGGCGAATTATGAAATAAATGCAAGTTTGATATCCGTTGAGCGGACGACAGATAAGTTACGTTATAGTAATGTTCAGTAATAACGCATAAATAAGATAGATGTTTGGCCTCGTGTTTTTTTCCAAAGTATTTGTATCCATTATATAGTGACAGTGTTCAAATTCATGCATTTTTTTGATATTATTTATTTATTTTTTTAGTGTTTTTTTTCACTTAAAGAAGTTAATTTCTAGATATAATCTGAATGACACGGACTGTTGGTGGCCGTTTCCTCGAGTATTATTATGGTTGTGTCGGTTTTTATAGCGGCGGAAGGCAAACTCCCCGCTGCTGCAATGTTAACAGAATGGTATACCCAAAATTGAAGGTTGGCCAGATTTAGCTCAAGTGGCAGCCAAACAGCGTTCAAATTATATGCCTCCGCGTAGATAAATAGTGCCTCCGGGTTTGCATCAACTGAATGAAATAAGAAGAACTGACTTAAACTAAGACGAGCTATGTATGTAATAGGAAAACAATATTCCAAATGACAATATATCAATTGTATCAACAGAATTTGCTTTGTTTAACCTAATACAATTGTTGATCATATTGGAGGGGGAAACGTTCTGGTTACGGCATTGTTTTATTTGATTTAACTTCAGATAGAACGTGAAAACAACATGGTTTTGCTTTATTATGTATAATTGTATATGGCAATAACTATTTCGAAAGTTGTTTAGTGATTCACGATGTCAGTGAATTATTATTAATGATAAGATGGAATGAAGAACATATTTAGACGCCACTGGATTGTGATTGTGTTGAAATATAGCATATATAGAAATCTTTTTATCGCTTTAAGATCGGATTCGCTCAAAACTTTCATATATAGTAGAGTTCAGAGTCTAGTCGTGCAAGAACAGAAAGGTAGAGGGGCAATCCGAATCTGAACTCTATACCAGTTGACATAGATGCACAAATTGGAAAGAACAACTCGCGTCGAGCGCTATTTTTTCCCCATTTCTATTCATTTTTCCTGCACTTTATTATTCATGGCATGTTCATCTTATTCAGATTTTGTTCGTTACACAAACACCGCCGCATTCAGCACTTAAGTGCTTTGATTGCTCATGGGATGATATGTAGTATCATTTTGACTTTAAACCTGCTTGAATATAATTAAATAAAATGTTCAGTTTTCGTATTTAATTCCTAACATAGGTTTAAAAAGATTAATAGTGCAATATGGTACAGAAGCAGGCTATTAATCCAGTGGAGTCAACATGGTATATAAACAGGATACTACTCGAGTCGAGACAACATGGTCAAACGGACATACGCTACTACTCCAGTTTAGACAACATAATACAGCAGTATGCTACTACTGCAGTGGAGACAACATAGTACAGAAGTAGGCTACTACTGAAGTGGAGACAACATAGTACAGAAGTAGGCTACTACTCAAGTCGAGAAAACATGGTACAGCAGTAGGCTACTACTGAAGTCGAGACAACATGGTACAGCAGTAGGCTATTACTCCAGTGGAGACAACATGGTACAGAAATAGGCAACTACTGAAGTGGAGACAATATCGTAAGCAGTAGGCTACTACTAAAGTAGAGACAACAGGGTACAGAATTTGGCTACTACTGAAGTGGAGACAACATGGTACAGATGTAGGCTACTACTGAAGTGGAGACAACATGGTACAGCAGTAGGCTACTACTGAAGTGGAGACAACATGGTACAGCCGTAGGCTACTACTGAAGTGGAGACAACATGGTACAGCAGTAGGCTACTACTGAAGTGGAGACAACATGGTACAGAAGTAGGCTACTACTGAAGTGGAGACAACATGGTACAGCAGTAGGCTACTACTGAAGAGGAGACAACATGGTACAGAAGTAGACTACTACTGAAGTGGAGACAACATGGTACGGCAGTAGGCTACTACTTAAGTGGAGACAACATGGTACAGCAGTAGGCTACTACTGAAGTGGAGACAACATGGTACAGCAGTAGGCTACTACTGAAGTGGAGACAACATGGTACAGCAGTAGGCTACTACTGAAGTGGAGACAACATGGTACAGCAGTAGGCTTCTACTGAATTGGAGACAACATGGTACAGCAGTAGGCTACTGCTTAAGTGGAGACAACATGGTACAGCAGTAGGCTACTACTAAAGTGGAGACAACGTGGTACAGCAGTTGGCTACTACTGAAGTGGAGACAACATGGTAAAGCAGTAGGCTACTACTGAAGTGGTGATAACGTGGTACAGCAGTAGGCTGCTACTAAAGTGGAGACAAAAGGGTACAGAAGGAGGCTATTACTGAAGTGGAGACAACATGGTACAGAAGTAGGCTACTACTGTAGAGGAAACAACATGGTACATCAGTATGCTAATATTAAAGTGTAGACAACATGGTACAGCAGTAGGCTACTACTGAAGTGGAGACAAGGTGGTACAGAAGTAGGCTACTATTGAAGTGGAGACAACATGGTACAGCAGTAGGCAACTACTGAAGGGGAGACAACATGGTACAGCAGTTGGCTACTACTGAAGTGGAGACAACATGGTACAGTAGTAGGCTACTACTGAAGGGGAGACAACATGGTGCAGCAGTAGGCTACTACTGAAGTGGAGACAACGTGGTACAGAAGTAGGCTACTACTGAAGAGGAGACCACATGGTACAGACGTAGGCTACTACTGAAGTGGAGACAACATGGAACAGCAGTAGGCTACTACTGAAGTGGAGACAACATGGTACAGCAGTAGGCTAATACTGAAGAAGTGGAGACAACATGGTACAGCAGTATGCTACTACTAAAGTTGAGACAACATGGCACAGCAGTAGGCTACTACTGAAGTGGAAACAACATGGCACAGCAGTAGGCTACTACTGAAGTGGAGACAATATGGTACAGCAGTAGGCTACTACTAAAGTGGAAACAACATGGTACAGCAGCAGGCTACTACTGAATTGGAGACAACATGGTACAACAGTAGGCTACAACAGAAATGGAGACAACATGGTACAGCAGTAAGCTACTACTTAAGTGGAAACAACAGGGTACAGAATTAGGCTACTACTGAAGTGGAGACAACATGGTACAGTAGTAGGCTACTACTGAAGTGGAGACACCATGGTACAGCATTATGCTACTACTAAAGTGGATACAACATGGTACAGAAGTAGGATACTACTAAAGTGGATACAACATGGTACAGCAGCAGGCTACTACTGAATTGGAGACAACATGGTACAACAGTAGGCTACAACTGAAATGGGGACAACATGGTACAGCAGTATGCTACTACTGAAGTGGAGACAACATGATACAGCAGTAGGCTACTACTTCAGTGGAGACAACATGGTACAGCAGTATGCTAATACTAAAGTGGAGACAACATGGTACAGAAGTAGGCTACTACTGAAGTGGAGACAACATGGTACAGCAGTAGGCTACTACTTCAGTGGAGACAACATGGTACAGCAGTATGCTATTACTGAAGTGGAGACAACATGGTACAGCAGTAGGCTACTAGTGAAGTGGAGACAACATGGTACAGCAGTATGCTAATACTAAAGTGGAGACAACATGGTACAGAAGTAGGCTACTACTGAAGTGGAGACAACATGGTACAGCAGTAGGCTACTACTTCAGTGGAGACAACATTGTACAGCAGTATGCTATTACTGAAGTGGAGACAACATGGTACAGAAGTAGGCTACTACTGAAGTGGAGACAACATGGTACAGAAGTAGGCTACTAGTGAAGTGGAGACAACATGGTACAGCAGTAGGCTACTAGTGAAGTGGAGACAACATGGTACAGCAGTATGCTAATACTAAAGTGGAGACAACATGGTACAGAAGTAGGCTACTACTGAAGTGGAGACAACATGGTACAGCAGTATGCTACTACTGAAGTGGAGAAAACATGGTACAGCAGTAGGCTACTAGTGAAGTTGAGACAACATGGTACAGCAGTATGCTAATACTAAAGTGGAGACAACATGGTACAGAAGTAGGCTACTACTGAAGTGGAGACAACATGGTACAGCAGTAGGCTACTACTTCAGTGGAGACAACATGGTACAGCAGTATGCTATTACTGAAGTGGAGACAACATGGTACAGAAGTATGCTACAACTGAAGTGGAGACAACATGGTACAGAAGTAGGCTACTACTGAAGTGGAGACAACATGGTACAAAAGTATGCTACAACTGAAGTGGAGACAACATGGTACAGAAGAAGGCTACTACTGAAGTGGAGACAACATGGTTCATCAGTATGCTACTTCTGAAGTGACGCCAACATGGTACAGAACTAGGCTACTACTGAAGTGGAGACAACATGGAACAGCAGTATCATACTACTAAAGTGAAGACAACATGGTAAACAAGTAGGATACTACTGAAGAAGAGACAACATGTTACAGAAGTAGGCTACTACTGAAGTGGAGACAACATGGTACAGAAGTATGCTACTACTGAAGTGGAGACAACATGGTACAGAAGTATGCTACTACTGAAGTGGAGACAACATGGCACAGCAGTAGGCTACTACTGAAGTGTCGACAACTGGGTACAGAAGTAGGATACTACTGAAATAGAGACAACATGGTACAATAGTAGGCTACTACTGAATTTGAAAAAACAAGGCAAAGATGTAGGATACTACTCCAGTGGAGACAACATGGTAATGCAGTATGCTACTAATTCAGTGGAGACAACATGGTACAGCAGTATGCTACTACTTCAGTGGAGACAACATGGTACAGCAGTATGCTATTACTGAAGTGGAGACAACATGGTACAGCAGTAGGCTACTAGTGAAGTGGAGACAACATGGTACAGCAGTATGTTAATACTAAAGTGGCGACAACATGGTACAGAAGTAGGCTACTACTGAAGTGGAGACAACATGGTACAGCAGTAGGCTACTACTGAAGTGGAGACAACATGGTACAGCAGTATGCTATTACTGAAGTGGAGTCAACATGGTACAGAAGTAGGCTACTACTGAAGTGGAGACAACATGGTACAGAAGTAGGCTACTACTGAAGTGGAGACAACATGGTACAGCAGTAGGCTACTACTGAAGTGGAGACAACATGGTACAGCAGTATGCTATTACTGAAGTGGAGTCAACATGGTACAGAAGTAGGCTACTACTGAAGTGGAGACAACATGGTACAGAAGTAGGCTACTAGTGAAATGGAGACAACATGGTACAGCAGTAGGCTACTAGTGAAGTGGAGACAACATGGTACAGCAGTATGCTAATACTAAAGTGGAGACAACATGGAACAGAAGTAGGCTACTACTCAAGTGGAGACAACATGGTACAGCAGTAGGCTACTACTTCAGTGGAGACAACATGGTACAGCAGTATGCTACTACAGAAGTGGAGACAACCTGGTACAGCAGTAGGCTACTAGTGAAGTGGAGACCACATGGTACAGCAGTATGCTAATACAAAGTGGAGACAACATGGTACAGAAGTAGGCTATTACTGAAGTGGAGACAACATGGTACAGAAGTATGCTACAACTGAAGTGGAGACAACATGGTACAGAAGTAGGCTACTACTGAAGTGGAGACAACATGGCACAAAAGTATGCTACAACTGAAGTGGAGACAACATGGTACAGAAGTAGGCTACTACTGAAGTGGAGACAACATGGTACTGCAGTATGCTAATACTGAAGTGGAGACAACATGGTACAGAACTAGGCTACTACTGAAGTGGAGACAACATGGTAAGGAAGTATGCTACAACTGAATTGGAGAAAACATGGTACAAAAGTATGCTACAACTGAAGTGGAGACAACATGGTACAGAAGTAGGCTACTACTGAAGTGGAGACAACATGGTACAGCAGTATGCTAATACTGAAGTGGAGACAACATGGTACAGAACTAGGCTACTACTGAAGTGGAGACAACATGGTACAGCAGTATCCTACTACTAAAGTGAAGACAACATGGTACAGAAGTAGGATACTACTGAAGAAGAGACAACATGTTACAGAAGTAGGCTACTACTGAAGTGGAGACAACATGGTACAAAAGTATGCTACTACTGAAGTGGAGACAACATGGTACAGAACTATGCTACTACTGAAGTGGAGACAACATGGCATAGAAGTAGGCTACTACTGAAGTGGAGACAACTGGGTACAGAAGTAGGATACTACTGAAATAGAGACAACATGGTACAATAGTAGGCTACTACTGAATTGGAAAAATCATGGCAAAGATGTAGGATACTACTCCAGTGGAGACAACATGGTACTGCAGTATGCTACTAATTCAGTGGAGACAACATGGTACAGCAGTATGCTACTACTGAAGTGGAGACAGCATGGTAACATGCTACAGAAGTAGGCTACTACTGAAGTGGAGACAACATGGTACAGAAGTACGCTACTACTGAAGTGGAGAAAACATGGTACAGCAGTATGCTACTACTGAAGTGGAGACAACATGGTGCAGAACTAGGCTACTATTGAAGTGGAGACAACATGGTACAGCAGTATCATACTACTAAAGTGAAGACAACATGGTACAGAAGTAGGATACTACTGCAGAAGAGACAACATGTTACAGAAGTAGGCTACTACTGAAGTGGAGACAACATGGTACAAAAGTATGCTACTACTGAAGTGGAGAAAACATGGTACAGAAGTATGCTACTACTGAAGTGGAGACAACATGGCACAGCAGTAGGCTACTACTGAAGTGTAGACAACTGGGTACAGAAGTAGGATACTACTGAAATAGAGACAACATGGTACAATAGTAGGCTACTACTGAATTGGAAAAAACATGGCAAAGATGTAGGATACTACTCGAGTGGAGACAAAATGGTACTGCAGTATGCTACTAATTCAGTGGAGACAACATGGTACAGCAGTATGCTACTACTGAAGTGGCGACAACATGGTAACATGCTACAGAAGTAGGCTACTACTAAAGTGGAGACAACATGTTACAGTAGTATCCTACTACTGAATTGGAGACAACATGGTACAGCAGTATCCTACTACTAAAGTGGAGACAACATGGTACAGAAGTAGGCTACTACAGAAGTGGAGACAACATGGTAGAGAAGTAGGCTACTACTGAAGTGGAGACAAAATGGTACAGCAGTAGGCTACTACTCCAGTGGAGACAACATGGTGCAGAAGTAGGCTACTACTCAAGTAACGACAACATGGTACAGAAGCATGCTACTACTGAATTGGACACAACATGGTACAGAAGTAGGCTACTACTGAAGTGGAGACAACATGGTACAGCAGTAGGCTACTACTCCAGTGGAGACAACATAGTACAGAAGTAGGCTACTACTCAAGTAGAGACAACATGGTACAGCAGTAGGCTACTACTCAAGTGGAGACAACATGGTTCAGAAGTAGGCTACTACTCAAGTGAACACAACATGGTACAGCAGAGGTTACTACTGAAGTGGAGACAACATGGTGCAGAAGTAGGCTACTACTCAATTGGAGACAACATGGTGCAGAATTAGGCTACTACTCAAGTGGGGACAACATGGTACAGCAGAAGCTACTACTGAAGTGGAGACAACATGGTACAGAATTAGGCTACTACTCAAGTGGAGACAACATGGTACAGATGTAGGCTACTACTGAAGTGGAGACAACATGTTACAGAAGTAGGCTACTACTGAAGTGGAGACAATATGGTTCAGAAGTAGGCTACTACAGTAACTCAAGTGAACACAACATGGTACAGCAGAGGTTACTACTGAAGTGGAGACAACATGGTGCAGAAGTAGGCTACTACTCAATTGGAGACAACATGGTGCAGAAGTAGGCTACTACTCAAGTGGGGACAACATGGTACAGCAGAGGCTACTACTGAAGTGGAGACAACATGGTACAGAATTAGGCTACTACTCAAGTGGAGACAACATGGTACAGCAGTAGGCTACTACTTCAGTGGAGACAACATAGTACAGAAGTAGGCTACTACTCAAGTGGAGACAACATGGTACATCAGCAGGCTACTACTCAAGTGGAGACAACATGGTGCAGTACTAGGCTACTACTAAAGTGGAGACAACATGGTACAGCAGAAGCTACTACTGAAGTGGAGACAACATGTTGCAGAAGTAGGCTACTACTCAACTGGAGACAACATGGTGCAGAAGTAGGCTACTACTCAAGTGGGGACAACATGGTACAGCAGAGGCTACTACTGAAGTGGAGACAACATGGTACAGAAGTAGTCTACTACTCCTGTGGAGACAACATAGTACAGAAGTAGGCTACTACTCAAGTTTAGACAACATGGTACAGCAGTAGGCTACTACTCAAGTGGAGACAACATGGTACAGCAGAGGCTACTACTCCAGTGGAGACAACATGGTGCAGAAGTAGGCTACTGCTCAAGTGAAGACAACATGGTGCAGAAGTAGGCTACTCTCAAGTTGGGACAACATGGTACAGCAGTAGGCTACTACTCAAGTGGAGACAACATGCTACAGAAGTAGGCTACTACTGAAGTGGAGACAACATGGTACAGCAGTATCCTACTACTAAAGTGGAGACAACATGGTACTGAAGTAGGCTACTACTGAAGTGGAGACAACATGGTAGAGACGTAGGCTAATACTGAAGTGGAGACAACATGGTAAAGCAGTAGGCTACTACTGAAGTGGAGACAAAATGGTACAGCAGTAGGCTACTACTCCAGTGGAGACAACATGGTGCAGAAGTAGGCCACTACTCAAGTGGTTGACAACATGGTTCAGAAGTAGGCTACTACTCAATTGGACACAACATGGTACAGCAGAGGTTACTACTGAAGTGGAGACAACATGGTGCAGAAGTAGGCTACTATCAATTGGAGACAACATGGTGCAGAAGTAGGCTACTACTCAAGTAACGACAACATGGTACAGAAGCATGCTACTACTGAATTGGACACAACATGGTACAGAAGTAGGCTACTACTGAAGTAGATACAACATGGTACAGCAGTAGGCTACTACTCCAGTGGAGACAACATAGTACAGAAGTAGGCTACTACTCAAGTGGAGACAACATGGTACAGCAGTAGGCTACTACTCAAGTGGTTGACAACATGGTTCAGAAGTAGGCTACTACTCAATTGGACACAACATGGTACAGCAGAGGTTACTACTGAAGTGGAGACAACATGGTGCAGAAGTAGGCTACTATCAATTGGAGACAACATGGTGCAGAAGTAGGCTACTACTCAAGTGGGGACAACATGGTACAGCAGAGGCTACTACTGAAGTGGAGACAACATGGTACAGAATGATGCTACTACTGAAGTGGAGACAACATGGCACAGCAGTAGGCTACTACTGAAGTGTAGACAACTGGGTACAGAAGTAGGATACTACTGAAATAGAGACAACATGGTACAGCAGTATCCTACTACTAAAGTGGAGACAACATGGTACAGAAGTAGGCTACTACTGAAGTGGAGACAACATGGTAGAGACGTATGCTAATACTGAAGTGGAGACAACATGGTAAAGCAGTAGGCTACTACTGAAGTGGAGACAAAATGGTACAGCAGTAGGCTACTACTCCAGTGGAGACAACATGGTGCAGAAGTAGGCTACTACTCAAGTGGAGACAACATGGTACAGAAGCATGCTACTACTGAATCGGAAACACGTGGTACAGAAGTAGGCTACTACTGAAATGGAGACAACATGGTACAGCAGTAGGCTACTACTCCAGTGGAGACAACATAGTACAGAAGTAGGCTACTACTCAAGTGGAGACAACATGGTACAGCAGTAGGCTACTACTCAAGTGGAGACAACATGGTTCAGAAGTAGGCTACTACTCAAGTGGACACAACATGGTACAGCAGAGGTTACTACTGAAGTGGAGACAACATGGTGCAGAAGTAGGCTACAATCAATTGGAGACAACATGGTGCAGAAGTAGGCTACTACTCAAGTGGGGACAACATGGTACAGCAGAGGCTACTACTGAAGTGGAGACAACATAGTACAGAATTAGGCTACTACTCAAGTGGAGACAACATGTTACAGAAGTAGGCTACTACTGAAGTGGAGACAATATGGTACAAAAGTATGCTACTACTTAAGTGGAGACAACATGGTACAGCAGTAGGCTACTACTTCAGTGGAGACAACATAGTACAGAAGTAGGCTACTACTCAAGTGGCGACAACATGGTACATCAGCAGGCTACTACTCAAGTGGAGACAACATAGTGCAGAAGTAGGCTACTACTAAAGTGGAGACAACATGGTACAGCAGAAGCTACTACTGAAGTGGAGACAACATGTTGCAGAAGTAGGCTACTACTCAACTGGAGACAACATGGTGCAGAAGTAGGCTACTATTCAAGTGGGGACAACATGGTACATCAGAGGCAACTACTGAAATGGAGACAACATGGTACAGAAGTAGGCTACTACTCCTGTGGAAACAACATAGTACAAAAGTAGGCTACTACTCAAGTTTAGACAACATGGTACATCAGTAGGCTACTACTCAAGTGGAGACAACATGGTGCAGAAGTAGGCTACTCTCAAGTTGGGACAACATGGTACAGCAGAGGCTACTACTGAAGTGGAGACAACATAGTACAGAAGTAGGCAACTACTCAAGTAGAGGAAACATGGTACAGAAGTAGGCTACTACTCAAGTGGAGACAACATGGTACAGAAGTAGGCTACTACTGAAGTGGAGACAACATGGTACAAAAGTATGCTACTACTGAAGTGGAGACAACATGGTACAGCAGTAGGCTACTATTCCAGTGGAGACAACATAGTACAGAAGTAGGCTACTACTCAAGTGGAGATAACATGGTACAGCAGTAGGCTACTACTCAAGTGGAGACAACATGCTACAGAAGTAGGCTACTACTGTAGTGGAGACAACATGTTACAGTAGTATCCTACTACTGAATTGGAGACAACATGGTACAGCAGTATCCTACTACTAAAGTGGAGACAACATGGTACAGAAGTAGGCTACTAATGAAGTGGAGACAACATGGTAGAGACGTATGCTAATACTGAAGTGGAGACAACATGGTAAAGCAGTAGGCTACTACTGAAGTGGAGACAAAATGGTACAGCAGTAGGCTACTACTCCAGTGGAGACAACATGGTGCAGAAGTAGGCTACTACTCAAGTGGAGACAACATGGTACAGAAGCATGCTACTACTGAATCGGAAACACGTGGTACAGAAGTAGGCTACTACTGAAATGGAGACAACATGGTACAGCAGTAGGCTACTACTCCAGTGGAGACAACATAGTACAGAAGTAGGCTACTACTCAAGTGGAGACAACATGGTACAGCAGTAGGCTACTACTCAAGTGGAGACAACATGGTTCAGAAGTAGGCTACTACTCAAGTGGACACAACATGGTACAGCAGAGGTTACTACTGAAGTGGAGACAACATGGTGCAGAAGTAGGCTACTATCAATTGGAGACAACATGGTGCAGAAGTAGGCTACTACTCAAGTGGGGACAACATGGTACAGCAGAGGCTACTACTGAAGTGGAGACAACATGGTACAGAATTAGGCTACTACTCAAGTGGAGACAACATGTTACAGAAGTAGGCTACTACTGAAGTAGAGACAATATGGTACAAAAGTATGCTACTACTTAAGTGGAGACAACATGGTACAGCAGTAGGCTACTACTTCAGTGGAGACAACATAGTACAGAAGTAGGCTACTACTCAAGTGGCGACAACATGGTACATCAGCAGGCTACTACTCAAGTGGAGACAACATGGTGCAGAAGTAGGCTACTACTAAAGTGGAGACAACATGGTACAGCAGAAGCTACTACTGAAGTGGAGACAACATGTTGCAGAAGTAGGCTACTACTCAACTGGAGACAACATGGTGCAGAAGTAGGCTACTATTCAAGTGGGGACAACATGGTACATCAGAGGCAACTACTGAAATGGAGACAACATGGTACAGAAGTAGGCTACTACTCCCGTGAAGACAACATAGTACAAAAGTAGGCTACTACTCAAGTTTAGACAACATGGTACATCAGTAGGCTACTACTCAAGTGGAGACAACATGGTGCAGAAGAAGGCTACTACTCTAGTGGAGACAACATTGTACAGCAGAGGCTACTGCTAAAGTGGAGACAGCATGGTGCAGAAGTAGGCTACTACCCAACTGCAGACAACATGGTGCAGAAGTAGGCTACTACTCAAGTGGAGACAACATGGTACAGCAGAGGCTACTACTCCAGTGGAGACAACATGGTGCAGAAGTAGGCTACTACTCAAGTGGTGACAACACGGTACAGCAGTATGCTACTACTGAAGTGGAGACAACATGGTACAGCAGTAGGCTACTACTCAAGTGGAGATAACATGGTGCAGAAGTAGGCTACTACTCAAGTGGAGACAACATGGTGCAGAAGTAGGCTACTACTCAAGTGGGGACAACATGGTACAGCAGAGGCTACTACTGAAGTGGAGACAACATGGTACAGAATTAGGCTACTACTCAAGTGGAGACAACATGGTACAGATGTAGGCTACTACTGAAGTGGAGACAACATGTTACAGAAGTAGGCTACTACTGAAGTGGAGACATTATGGTACAAACGTATGCTACTACTAAAGTGGAGACAACATGGTACAGCAATAGGCTACTACTTCAGTGGAGACAACATAGTACAGAAGTAGGCTACTACTCAAGTGGAGACAACATGGTACATCAGCAGGCTACTACTCAAGTGGAGACAACATGGTGCAGTAGTAGGCTACTACTAAAGTGGAGACAACATGGTACAGCAGAAGCTACTACTGAAGTGGAGACAACATGTTGCAGAAGTAGGCTACTACTCAACTGGAGACAACATGGTGCAGAAGTAGGCTACTACTCAAGTCGGGACAACATGGTACAGCAGAGGCTACTACTGAAGTGGAGACAACATGGTACAGAAGTAGTCTACTACTCCTGTGGAGACAACATAGTACAGAAGTAGGCTACTACTCAAGTTTAGACAACATGGTACAGCAGTAGGCTACTACTCAAGTGGAGACAACATGGTACAGCAGAGGCTACTACTCCAGTGGAGA
Source organism: Cyrtodaria siliqua (assembly GCA_037043455.1). NCBI lineage: Eukaryota > Metazoa > Mollusca > Bivalvia > Adapedonta > Hiatellidae > Cyrtodaria > Cyrtodaria siliqua. Next base: position 1,174 of record JAWPHD010017018.1, on the reverse strand, counting down.
CAACATGGTGCAGAAGTAGGCTACTGCTCAAGTGGAGACAACATGGTGCAGAAGTAGGCTACTCTCAAGTTGGGACAACATGGTATAGCAGAGGCTACTACTGAAGTGGAGACAACATGGTACAGAAGTAGGCAACTACTCAAGTAGAGACAACATGGTACAGAGGTAGGCTACTACTCAAGTGGAGACAACATGGTACAGAAGTAGGCTACTAATGAAGTGGAGACAACATGGTACAAAAGTATGCTTCTACTGAAGTGGAGACAACATGGTACAGCAGTAGTCTACTATTCCAGTGGAGACAACATAGTACAGAAGTAGGCTACTACTCAAGTGGAGATAACATGGTACAGCAGTAGGCTACTACTCAAGTGGAGACAACATGCTACAGAAGTAGGCTACTACTGTAGTGGAGACAACATGTTACAGTAGTATCCTACTACTGAAGTGGAGACAAAATGGTACAGCAGTATCCTACTACTAAAGTGGAGACAACATGGTACAGAAGTAGGCTACTACTGAAGTGGAGACAACATGGTAGAGACGTAGGCTAATACTGAAGTGGAGACAACATGGTACAGCAGAGGCTACTACTCCAGTGGAGACAACATGGTGCAGAAGTAGGCTACTACTCAAGTGGTGACAACACGGTACAGCAGTATGCTACTACTGAAGTGGAGACAACATGGTACAGCAGTAGGCTACTACTCAAGTGGAGACAACATAGTACAGAAGTAGGCTACTACTCAAGTTTAGACAACATGGTACAGCAGTAGGCTACTACTCAAGTGGAGACAACATAGTACAGAAGTAGGCTACTACTCAAGTTTAGTCAACATGGTACAGCAGTAGGCTACCACTCAAGTGGAGACAACATGGTACAGCAGAGGCTACTACTCCAGTGGAGACAACATGGTGCAGAAGTAGGCTACTGCTCAAGTGGAGACAACATGGTGCAGAAGTAGGCTACTCTCAAGTTGGGACAACATGGTACAGCAGAGGCTACTACTGAAGTGGAGACAACATGGTACAGAAGTAGGCAACTACTCAAGTAGAGACAACATGGTACAGAAGTAGGCTACTACTCAAGTGGAGACAACATGGTACAGAAGTAGGCTACTACTGAAGTGGATACAACATGGTACAAAAGTATGCTACTACTGAAGTGGAGACA
>JAWPHD010017017.1:0-46871 GCA_037043455.1 Cyrtodaria siliqua | reverse complement strand
GTGAAGTTCGGAATTATTTTATATTAGTAAATCAAATCCATAATGCTATGCTACATGTTATTACATGCAGCTTTTAATGAGCTTGTAACAGTACTCCAGTAAAGCTTGGTAGACCGTACATGTACACGGGCTGTGCATAGTCCAAGTAGTGCCATGCTTGACATATACGTCATCGCCTGTCGTCATTCTTTGATCCGCAGGAGTCCCACGCATTATCACCAACAAATATTTTACCTAAAGAACCATTATCTCAAGACCACGCTGCAACTGAGAACGGGTACGTGCCGTTTACTGGAGTCACGAACGTTCCATGGTTGGGATTGTAGGCGTTGCCAATGTTGATTTTATCGTCATTGAAGTAGGTATGGTGGTTACTTCCAGGGATGGATGTCGTCAAATATGCCATGAAGGAAACCGGTGGATGACACATGAGAGGAGCTGAAAGTTAAACAATCAGGACTGTGTCTCTGATATATTAAAGCAAAACTACAACGTCTTTAATATAATATCGAATACATTAATTTATCCTTAGTAGCATTTCTCAATTCTATTGAATTTACGGTAGACTCTATTGACATGTTTTATATTTCCTCCGAATTCTGATGGTGAGCCAATTTGACCTATAAGCAATAGTAAATTCTTTTTTTTTTTCGAGATTTTAAATTACCACACATTTATTCAGTAATTTAGGCCTCTAGCCCATAATACAAACATTACTAAATTTAAACTGCAGTTTTTAGCTCAACTGATCAAAGATCAGCTGAGCTTATGCTGTGGTGCGGTGTCCGTCTGTCAGTAAACTTTTGTTTGTACCGACTACTCCTCTGAAACCACTGGATTAATTTTCATCAAACTTTACAGAAATGTATGAAGTATTGTTGATCCTAGCAAAGCTAAAGATAGATTTTTAAAAAACAAGTTTGAAGCGACTACTTCTTGAAAACTATAAGTGATATTGATGTGGGACTTTTTCTAAAATGATCAGCATGACATGATGTTGGTCCTTGTCAAAAATCATTTTGATTCTACATTAAACATAGCTGCCAGCAGCCATCTTTGTTTACATAGAGTTATATAGTAAAACCTTGTAGCGACAACTCTGGAATAACTAGACGGATTTTCATGAAACTTCACAGGAATGTTGCTCTTGGTGTCTAGTTGATCCTAGCAAAAATGATCAGCATAACATGCTGTTGGTCTTTGTCGAAAATCATTTTGATTTGACTTTAAGCATGGCTGCCAGCGGCCATCTTTGTTTACATAGAGATATATACAAACTTGTAACGACTACTCTCAAACTACTTGACAGATTTTCATGAAACTTCACAGGAATGCTGATCTAGCTTTCAGAACCTGCCAGTAGAGCTTCAAGGTCATTGACCTCTTGTTCTGGGCATTTCTGTTCAAAGTGCATAGATTCTGCTTTAGAACCGACATGGCTCCATCACTTTACTAGGTCAGTATATTGACCTACAATTTAGTATGACCTATTTCAGTTGCCTTATAATTCCGACCGGTCCATTAAAGTGATCTAACAGTTTAAAGGGACACACGACAATCTTGATTTTTTTTTAAAACTCACTATGTCTGGTTAGTTTTTCAGTCCTTAATACTAATTGTAAGATTAGTATAAAGGAAATTGTTCTTGCTTATTATTAACTGTTGATTTTATTGCACCAGTAATGTAGAATAAAACTCACAATTTTTAGCTCTAGGATTTTGATGAAATTTCATTACAATGATCTTTAGGATAGTCCCCCTCAGAATTGTGTTTTCGCGGCTGCCAGTCATCCAAGGTGGCCGCTATACGTCACATTTAAGGAAATTTCAAACAACATCTCCGAAACCACTTATTCCATTTGTGTGAAATATCATAAACATGTTTCTTGAGGTGGCCTCTATCAAGTTTGTGTTTTTCGTTATCGTCGAATAATCAAAATGGCCGCCACAGCGCCCAAAGTTTACATCTCTGAAACCGCTTGAAGGATTTTGGATTTTGATGAAACAATCACAATGATCTTTGGGTTAGTCCCCCTCCAATTTGTGTTTTTGGGGCCTCCAGTCATCCATGATAGCCACCATGGCTACACTTTGGTCAAATTTAAGGACATTTATCAAACAACATATTACCACTTAATATTCCATTCTAGTTAAATATCATATACATGTTCCTGTTGTTCCTCTATCAAGTTTGTGTTTTTCGTTGTCATCAAATATTCAAAATGGCCGCCAAGATAATCCAAAGTTTACATAGTTATATATAGGAAACATGTTTCTTTGGTTGGCCTCTATCATGTTTATGTTTTTGAATCACATCGTACCTTTATATTTAAGTCAAAACGATATATAAATAAATTGAGATGCGAACTTCAAGCTTGATAAACACAAGATTGCCATGTGTCCCTTTAAACCGGTATAAAGTAAAGTAAGTCAAAATGGCTATACAACATTCTATATCAACTGTATGCTAAAGCCAAAAAGAAACCAATAGGAAACCTGGTGGATGTAACAGTGGTTTTATTTATCGTAAATTAACAATAGATTAAACAAACAAAACTACATATACCGACCATGAAAAAGTTGTGTTTCATTTTTCCATAACGTATAGATTGTTTAAATTTATTTTAAGGACTATTGGTCAGCCATATAAGAATGAAATGCGTGGGGAATGGTAAATATTTGTTTGCATTAAAAAGACATGTTTTCTTTTTGAAAGGTCAATACTACTAAAGAGAGTAATAAAATGCACTTGAAATGTAAAAAACCAAAAACAAACAACATTACAAGAATAACAATATTGAGTTTAACATCCCAAAGATTGATGCTAAAATATTTGTTGTTTTAACATTTATTTCCTGAAAAGATTTGGTTTATTGGTTCCCGGGGGCCCCCCGTTTGGTCACGGGGCAAAGAATAGGGCCACTGCAGATCCCTTTGGAGGAATAGGCAGAGGGGTAGAATCCCCCCAAATTCATGTTCATTTTGTCATTTTTTGTTCATGTTCATTAAAGGTCTTCATCATGATCCCTGCATTGTTTCAGGTGATATCTCGCTCGCATCAAAAGAGCAGTGGCAGAAAAACAATAACGTGGCTCCAGCGTAAACGAAGTTTCTACGATAGAATTTGCAGCAACTCTGCAGTTCAAGGTGAAAAGGTTCTAGGCCCATTTTCCATATTTTATCTCGATGTACATGGAAGATGAGCCTGGCATGTTCATGCCTGTTAGGCACCATATAACCTTTTCATGTGTTGGTGTGCCTTAAAACCCCAATTCAATTCAATTCAATTCATCCATCGGCGGCACACAAGACTTTATTTCTTAATATAAGAATACATGCAGTCACACTATGATCTTTTCCGATTATGGGGTCTTGAAATAGTCCCAAATACAAATAAAGGTATTATTTTTGGGCCAAAAAAAAAGTAGTCTGCACTAGTTTACATATCATAATTTATGTAACCATTGATAATATTAGGATAATTGAAAATAAGGAATATCTATGTACTAATATACGAACGATTTTTATCCATTCTACTTTCTGTTATAACTAAATGAATTTCAGCTAGCTTCTCCATTATGTATATCCAAGATGGCTGCCAAATCTAAATATAGATTTTTAAAAAACAAGTTTGTAGCGACTACTTCTTGAAAACTATAAGTGATATTGATATGGGAACTTTTTTCTAAAATGATCAGCAGGACATGATTTTGGTCCTTGTCGAAAATCGTTTTGATTCGATGTTAAAACATGGCTGTCAGCATCCATTGTTTACGTAGAGTTATCTAGTTAAATTTAATTGAATTGGATTTTATAGTCGCACCAACAGCTAAGGTCATATGGTGACTTTCCAGCTTCCATTGGTGAAGGAAACCCCAGGTGCCCCTCCGGGCAATTTTCGTGCACGGGCGGACACCTGGGTAGAACCACCGACGTTCCGCAAGCCAGCTGGATAGATTCCTCACATAAAGATTCCTAGGCCACTTAGGGATCGAACCTACAGTGGTGAGAGCTAAGTGATTTCAAGTCAGAGACGTTAACCACTCGGCCACGGACGCCCCTATTTGGTAAAAACTTGTAGCGACTCTGAAACTACTAGACGGATTTCCATGAAACTTCACAGGAATGTTGCTCTTGAAGTCTAAATGATCCTAGCAACATTTCAGGTTGGTCGGAAATTCAAGGTGGCCGCTACAGCTACGAATAGCTTTTCAAAAAACAAGTTTGTAGCGAGTATTTCTTGAAAACTAAGTGATGTTGATATGGGACTTTTTCTAAAATGATCAGTATGGAATGATGTTGATCCTTGTCGAAAATCATTTTGAGGCGACGTTAAACATGGCCGCCAGCGGCCATCTTTGTTTACATAGAGTTATACTTGTAGCGACTAATCCTCTGAAACTTCACGACAGATTTTCATGAAACTTCATAGGAATGTTGTTCTTGATGTCTAATTGATCCTAGCAAAATTTCAGCCGCAAATTCAAGATGGTCGCCACGGCTAAAAATAGATTTTCAAAACACAAGTTTGTAGCAATTTAAATACTTCTTGAAAACTATAAGTGATATTGATATGGGACTTTTTCTAAAATGATCAGCATGACTATGTTGGTCCTTGTCGAAAGTCGTTTTGATTCGATGTTAAACATGGCTGTCAGCGTCCGTCTTTGTTTACGTAGAGTTATCTGGTAAAAACTTGTAATGAATATATTCCTTTGCAACTACTCCACGGATTTTCATGAAACTTCACAGGAATGTTGCTCTTGATGTCTTATTGATCCTAGCAAAATTTCAGGTCGGCCGGAAATTCAAAATGGCCACCATGGCTAAAAACAGATTTTCAAAATACAAGTTTGTAGTCCTTAATTTAGTCATCACTAAGACGATAATATACCTTTCTATTAATGTTTGAAAATGTATGTAATTATCACCAACATTCACTTCAAAACGTTTGTATAAATCTGTATTTGTGGTGCATGTATCGGTCTCTCTAACATTTGTCTTTTGTCATTACTTCCGTTTTATTTAAATTTTAACGTGATCTTACACGTCATCAAATGATGTTTTGGATTTTCAATTTGTTTTTATTATACATATATTAAATATTGAAAATGTAACTATGTATAATTTTTTTTCTTTAAACACCATTAAACTATACCTTGTATATCGCCTATTCAAAACCGGGTTTTCATATTTGACTAGCGACTGTTTTAGTTGAAGTAAATAAGATATTGCTACGTATAATCTTTGTTTATTTTCAGTGAGGCATTTTTATATAATATATACTGAAAGAAAAAAGAAACGCGACATGGGAATTTCTGCTATATATTGTATATACCGCAAACTGAATGCCATATATATTCCAAGGAAATCCCAAGATGTTTTGTAAAAAAAAAAAAAAAGTTGCAGTTAGAGAAAGGACACAACTGTGATATTGTAGACGTTTTGATCACAGTACACGTTGTAACAAGAAATTCATAAATGTTGAAGTTCCTCTTTGAAAAATTGAGCCAGTTAAGGCAAGGAGTTTGCAAACTTTTGCATCCTAAGTTTGCTCTTATGCTTGAGCCAAACGCGTACTCTTGTCAATAATGAAACTTTGCAGGAATACTATTTGCTGTGTTACGTGTTGTTTTAGTATTTTTTCCGAAAGGAGAGATCTTATGTAGCCATGTACCATTCGATTAACAGCAGCATATTGTACATACAATATATAGCGGAAATTGCCGTGTCGTGTTTCTTTTTCCTTTCAGTATATAAATAATCATGCAGAAATAGAACCCGTCATGTACTAGGAAACTGACTGTGAAAGATTTCCTTGTTGTGCACTACTTTTGTATATTAAGGATATAAGAAAGAACTGTTTAGGGTATACTAATCAGTAACCGCATATGTCTGTATAACATTTGCTCCCATCGACTCAGTTTTGTTTTCAATTCAAGGACCATAACTCCTGGCATTTCTTGTGCAATGACGCTGGTCATGGAACCCGACCTAAACATTGTGACCAAGTTTTACGAGGATAAACGAGTATAAATTTGCAAAGAACATAAATGGAGGTGGCCATCTTTGAACGATGACGTCATCGCTCCATTTTACCATATATGGCATATTGACAAAATGTATTTTAAAGCAAAGAAAACCACTGCAAATTGATTAAAAATAAATATGGAGTGGTAAAATGTATACATTTTAGTATTATTTTTCATTTGCAGTGATTTTCTTTGCTTTAAAATACATTTTATCGATATGCCATATATGGTAAAACGGCGCAATGACGTCATCGTTCAAAGATGGCCGCCTCCATTTAAGTTCTTTGCAAATTTTCAATAGGTCGTATCTCCTTTATTTTTCATGGCATTTTGATAATTCTTTCAGCTTTTTCAGAGCCCTTAAAGATAAACTGTGTTTGAAAATAATGCATCAACCCTTTTTCACGCGCCATAACTCCAGGTGCATTCTGACTGATATCAAACTTAACCCAGACAGTGTGACCATTAACATTTATTTTATATTTTACCAATTCAGGGGTTATGGGTCATAATTCCAGTTACTCTCTGTAGCAATCGGGCTGGTTATCGAATTTGACCTAGGCACTGTGACTAAGCATTGTGACCAAGTTTCGTAGATTGAATAAAAGTTACCTAAATATAGCCGAATTCAAAAACAGGACCGATAGATCGAACGACCGACCAGTGCAAAGCAATATACCCGGCATAACTATTTGATGAATATTTATATAGCTATTCTAAATTGCAAATATTAACTGGTCGGGCTCTGCAGATGAATAATGCTTGCCGTGTGTTTCTTTAATACTTTAATCTAATATATATTACAGTGTCCTTGTATTGAATTTCCTGGTTCAAAGACTGGTGTCCTGGTATAGGTATAACAATACTCAAAGAAATCCAATTGGGGCATGGTTTAGTGGTAGAGCTAATGTGGAAGGTGGTGGGTTCAACCCCCCGCCGGGTCATACCAGACTTCATAAAAATGATGCTAGTAGCTCCCTTGCTTGACGTTAGCATATAAAGGGTAGTTCTAGGACTTGTCGACCCAGTGACCCATGTAGTTGGATGGGGGTATCATGTTATGTGTCTATGGCATGGTAGTCCAGTGTGGCATGACAATAAAGTTGAGAATACAGCTCACTGCTACAGGTAGATATTGTGATAGGAGTGAAATATTATCCAAAGCAATGTTAAACGTTGTTATCCTCATGTGCCAAGCATTCTATGGAGACAGTCACTCAAAAAATATTAACAATGATTTTTCTGGCAAATATTATACTTTATTTAACATGTACAATAAACACAACTGAACTTCTGCATTTCAACAAAGACTGGCAACTCTGTATTGGCCCTGGAACAAACTGGGAATGGCAACTCTGTATTGGCCCTGGAACAAACAGACTTGCAACTCTGGATTGAATCTGCAACAACCATGGACTGGCAACTCTGTATTGGCCCTGGAACAAATGAACATAGATTGGTAACTCTGTATTGACCCTGGAACAAAGAGACTGGCAACTCTGTATTGGACCTGGACCAGATAATGTCATTAATCCCATTAATGAGAGTTTGATAGTAAGAATGTTCACTTTGAGAATATGTGTATCACCAGAGACGAAGCCGAGCCGATGTTTATATTTTCTATAATTTTTTACGGCAGCCAAAAAAACAGCAATACTATCATACCAAGCAATACCTTGGATTCTCAAACATAGATATTGGCTAGCGAACCTCAACTCCTGGTAATGCATTTAGCTTGTTTAATTTTTTGGACTATGCATTGGTTGTCATATCAGTCTCTTGGTATTGCAAACATATGGTCCTACCTTGAAATCAACATGGATGCTGGCTGGTGTGTTGAAATATATTAAGAAAAATTACACATTTTAATTTGGTAAGGTAATTTGTTATACTGAAAACAACATTCATTACACAGACAAACAACTAAAGTCGATCTAGACATATACGAACAAAAATAAATTACACAAGAGTTCTAATTTGTTATGGTAATTTGTTGACAAATATTATGCTCATCAAACTTAAGTTTCTCATTTAAAGCAAATGAATTTGTGAAGTATTAATCAACTGTTGACATTTATATTTTAAATTACCATTTGATTGACACTCACTTGTTAGATACAATGCAATACAGTAAGCATCACTTTAAATTCCTTCCAAACAACCAACCGCAGTTACACATGCCGTCATCCACCAGCAAAACTTTGGAGCCTTTCTATGCCATTCTAGAAATATATAAACAAATAAATTACCACATAAAATGCTCATCAGACTTAGTTTCTAATTAAAGCAAATTTCACAATTAACCTGCTATTATATAACATGCAATCTGTAATTTAATACATTTGTCTTTCTTTGGATATTTATTTTAACGAATTAACTTTACATTTCTCATTCCATCCAACCTGTTTATTACCTACCTGATGAAGATTTGCAAATCAAAGTTGAATTATTGTCAATGCTTCTCACTGGCCCATCCCTGAAAAAGCCAGTTCCACTTTACATCTTAAACCATGATCACAGATGCAGCGCTACATATGTAAATAATGATCTTGATGTAAGGTGGAAATGGAAAATATAAAAACAACAACTTATATACATTTCAATATTTGCCATTATCAGATTGCGTTGATTTTAAGTAAACTTATCTTTGATTAAAGCGAAATAGCATGAAAATGTGACGAGGTATATAAATCCTACAATTAAAAAATGGCCTCCATATACCATTGCCATGGAAATGCAATATGTTAGTTTTTCAAGGAATTCTGGGTACAAATGTCTAATAGGTTTTTAGGTCTACTAGCCAAAGGCAATTGTATAACATCGACATTTCCTCTCAAACCGCTTGGATTTTGATGAAACTTCACCACAATGTTACTTGGGAGGGCCCCTTTCAGATTTGTATTTTTCGCGGCCGCCAGTCATCCGAAACCACTTATTCCACTCTTGTGAAATATCATATACATGTTTCTTGGGTTGGCCTCTATCATGTTTATGTTTTTTAATCACATCATACAAGTAGAGCGTCTACAGGCCCTCTTGGGCCTCTTGTTCTCCAATTTCATTGATGTTAATATATACATATCCCATTCATGTGAGGGGGATAGTAAGAATATTAACCATTACCACTCAACATACAACTATAAGCAAAGTTTGAAAGGTGTACTGCATACAGTTGTTGAAGGTAAAAATTGTTATCTGCCCTTTGCTTGGAGGGTCAAGATCACTTCCACATTTGCTTTGTCACGTTGCAATGTATCACGCAAGATACAACTATAAGAGAAGTTTAAAAGGTCTAGTGCATACAGTTAGTAATGACCTAAATGCAAAACTTGAATGTTGAAGCCACCGCCGCCGGAAAAGCAACACCTATTTATTTTTTCTTCGAAAAGGCGAGACAAAAAAATGACAACTTTGCAACCAGAATGTTTTGATGATACATATATCACAGTTCGATGGCAGTGATAAGCCTCCCCCTATAGCCATCCCTAACCACCAATTATTTAAGCATGATTGTACAAGAGATTTGTACAATAGAAAAATCCTTGTTCTACATAAATACACAAATGTTTATATTTTCTATAATTTTTTACGGCAGCCAAAAAAACAGCAATACTATTGCTTGTACAGACATTCAGACAATGTGCCATACCATAGATTCCATTCTACACCTGAGTTTTACCACAATGTAGCACTTCACTGAAGATAACACACACTCAATGGATAACATAACCTCTTGTGGTTGGTGCACTGTCATCCTGCATAAAAAATATACAGAAAATAACATTTAATACATGCTCAATAATATTTGCATATTGGATCCTCAAACTCGGATTATGGTAAGTGTATGGACACAATAGCTATGCAGCCAGGTTGTCATCTGAGACTGGTTATTACAAATGTAAGATGATCCTGCCTGGGAACATTGACTGTGGTACAGCATTCGGCTTTACCTTGGATTCTCAAACATAGATATTGGCTAGCGAACCTCAACTCCTGGTAATGCATTTAGCTTGGTTAATTTTTTGGACTATGCATTGGTTGTCATATCAGTCTCTTGGTATTGCAAACATATGGTCCTACCTTGAAATCAACATGGATGCTGGCTGGTGTGTGGAAATATATTAAGAAAAATTACATTTTTAATTTGGTACGGTAATTTGTTTACAAATATTATGCTCATCAAACTGCTAAGTTTCTCATTTAAAGAAAATTTCACAATTAACCAGATATGAATTATATAACATGCATTCTGTCATTTAATATAGTTTTCTGGGTGTTACTTTTAATTACATTTCCCATCTCATCAAACCTGTTTACTTACCTAATGAAGATTTACAAATCACGTGGAGTTGTTGCCAATACTTGTCACTGTCCATCGATCCGAGAAACATCCAGCTCAACTCGTCATCTTATACCATAATCATGAATGCAGAGCTACATTTGTAAATAATGATATTGGATGATAACATGGAAATGGAAAATCAAAAAAATCAACATATATTTCAATGAATAACGTATTTTTTCTGGTTTGATGCCATGTACACCTGCATTTAGAACTTACTTAGTAATTTGCTTACAAATATTATGCTCATCAAATAACCTGCAGTAAGAACTATACTGAAAACAACATTCATTACACAGACAAACAACTAAAGTCCATCTAGACATATACGAACAAAGAAAAAATTACACAAGACTTCTAATTCGTTATGGTAATTTGTTGACAAATATTATGCTCATCAAACTTAAGTTTCTCATTTAAAGCAAATGAATTTGTGAAGTATTAATCAACTGTTGACATTTACATTTTAAGTTACCATTTGATTGACACTCACTTGTTAGATGCAATACAGTAAGCATGACTTTAAATTCCTTCCAAACCACCAACCACAGTTACACATGCCATCATCCACCAGCAAAACTTTGGAGCCTTTCTATGCCATTCTAGAAATATATAAACAAATAAATTACCACATAAAATGCTCATCAAACTTAAGTTTCTCATTTAAAGCAAATGAATTTGTGAAGTATTAATCAACTGTTGACATTTATATTTTAAGTTACCATTTGATTGACAGACACTCACTTGTTAGATGCAATACAGTAAGCATGACTTTAAATTCCTTCCAAACCACCAACCACAGTTGCACATGCCATCATCCACCAGCAAAACTTTGGAGCCTTTCTATGCCATTCTAGAAATATATAAACAAATAAATTACCACATAAAATGCTCATCAAACTTAGTTTCTAATTAAAGCAAATTTCACAATTAATCTGCTATTACATAACATGCAGTCTGTCATTTAATACACTTATCTTTCTTTGGATATTTATTGTAATTTATTAACTTTACATTTCTCATACCATCCAACCGGTTTACCTACCTGATGAAGATTGACAAATCAAAGTTGAATTATTGTCAATGCTTCTCACTGGCCCATCCCTGAAAAAGCCAGTTCCACTTTACATCTTAAACCATGATCACAGATGCAGCGCTACATTTGTAAATAATGATCTTGATGTAAGGTGGAAATGGAAAATACAAAAACAAATAGCATGAAAATGTGACGAGGGATATAAATCCTACAATTAAAAAATGGCCTCCATATACCATTGCCATGGAAATGCAACATGTTATAGCTTTTCAAGGAATTCTGGGTACAAATGTCTCATAGGTTTTTAGCTCTACTGGCCAAAGAGCCAGGAGGAGGGCTTATACGATCACTTTTCGTCCGTCTGTCTGTCCGTCCGTCTGCCTGTTAGCAATTGTATAAAATCAACATCTCTCAAACCGCTTGGATTTTGATGAAACTTCACCACAATGTTACTTGGGAGGGCCCCTTTCAGATTTCTGGTTTTCGCGGCCGCCAGTCATCGAAGATGGCCGCCATGGCTAAAACTAGGTCAAATTTAAGGAAATTTCAAACGACATCTCCAAAACCACTCTTGCGAAATATCATTTACATGTTTCTTGGGTTGGCCTCTATCATGTTTATGTTTTTTAATCACATCACCTCTTGGGCCTCTTGTTCTCCAATTTCATTGATGTTAATATATACATATCCCATTCATGTGAGGGGGATAGTAAGAATATTAACCATTACCACTCAACATACAACTATAAGCAAAGTTTGAAAGGTGTACTGCATACAGTTGTTGAAGGTAAAAATTGTTATCTGCCCTTTGCTTGGAGGGTCAAGATCACTTCCACATTTGCTTTGTCACATTGCAATGTATCACGCAAGATACAACTATAAGCAAATTTTAAAAGGTCTAGTGCATACAGTTAGTAATGACCTAAACGCAAAACTTGAATGTTGAAGCCACCGCCGCCGGAAAAGCAACACCTATTTATTTTTCTTCGAAAAGGCGAGACATCAGAATGACAACTTTGCAACCAGAATGTTTTGATGATACATATATCACAGTTCGATGGCAGTGATAAGCCTCCCCCTATAGCCATCCCTAACCACCAATTATTTAAGCATGATTGTACAAGAGATTTGTACAAGAGAAAAATCCTTGTTCTACATAAATACACAAATGTTTATATTTTCTATAATTTTTTACGGCAGCCAAAAAAACAGCAATACTATTGCTTGTACAGACATTCAGACAATGTGCCATACCATAGATTCCATTCTACACCTGAGTTTTACCACAATGTAGCACTTCACTGAAGATAACACACACTCAATGGATAACATAATCTCTTGTGGTTGGTGCACTGTCATCCTGCATAAAAAATATACAGAAAATAACATTTAATACATGCTCAATAATATTTGCATATTGGATCCTCAAACTCGGATTATGGTAAGTGTATGGACACAATAGCTATGCAGCCAGGTTGTCATCTGAGACTGGTTATTACAAATGTAAGATGATCCTGCCTGGGAACATTGACTGTGGTACAGCATTCGGCTTTACCTTGGATTCTCAAACATAGATATTGGCTAGCGAACCTCAACTCCTGGTAATGCATTTAGCTTGGTTAATTTTTTGAACTATGCATTGGTTGTCATATCAGTCTCTTGGTATTGCAAACATATGGTCCTACCTTGAAATCAACATGGATGCTGGCTGGTGTGTGGAAATATATTAAGAAAAATTACATTTTTAATTTGGTACGGTAATTTGTTTACAAATATTATGCTCATCAAACTGCTAAGTTTCTCATTTAAAGAAAATTTCACAATTAACCAGATATGAATTATATAACATGCATTCTGTCATTTAATATACTTTTCTGGGTGTTACTTTTAATTACATTTCCCATCTCATCAAACCTGTTTACTTACCTAATGAAGATTTACAAATCAGGTGGAGTTGTTGCCAATACTTGTCACTGTCCATCGATCCGAGAAACATCCAGCTCAACTCTTCATCTTATACCATAATCATGAATGCAGAGCTACATTTGTAAATAATGATATTGGATGATAACATGGAAATGGAAAATCAAAAAAATCAACATATATTTCAATGAATAACGTATTTTTTCTGGTTTGATGCCATGTACACCTGCATTTAGAACTTACTTAGTAATTTGCTTACAAATATTATGCTCATCAAATAACCTGCAGTAAGAACTATACTGAAAACAACATTCATTACACAGACAAACAACTAAAGTCCATCTAGACATATACGAACAAAGAAAAAATTACACAAGACTTCTAATTCGTTATGGTAATTTGTTGACAAATATTATGCTCATCAAACTTAAGTTTCTCATTTAAAGCAAATGAATTTGTGAAGTATTAATCAACTGTTGACATTTACATTTTAAGTTACCATTTGATTGACACTCACTTGTTAGATGCAATACAGTAAGCATGACTTTAAATTCCTTCCAAACCACCAACCACAGTTACACATGCCATCATCCACCAGCAAAACTTTGGAGCCTTTCTATGCCATTCTAGAAATATATAAACAAATAAATTACCACATAAAATGCTCATCAAACTTAAGTTTCTCATTTAAAGCAAATGAATTTGTGAAGTATTAATCAACTGTTGACATTTATATTTTAAGTTACCATTTGATTGACAGACACTCACTTGTTAGATGCAATACAGTAAGCATGACTTTAAATTCCTTCCAAACCACCAACCACAGTTGCACATGCCATCATCCACCAGCAAAACTTTGGAGCCTTTCTATGCCATTCTAGAAATATATAAACAAATAAATTACCACATAAAATGCTCATCAAACTTAGTTTCTAATTAAAGCAAATTTCACAATTAATCTGCTATTACATAACATGCAGTCTGTCATTTAATACACTTATCTTTCTTTGGATATTTATTGTAATTTATTAACTTTACATTTCTCATACCATCCAACCGGTTTACCTACCTGATGAAGATTGACAAATCAAAGTTGAATTATTGTCAATGCTTCTCACTGGCCCATCCCTGAAAAAGCCAGTTCCACTTTACATCTTAAACCATGATCACAGATGCAGCGCTACATTTGTAAATAATGATCTTGATGTAAGGTGGAAATGGAAAATACAAAAACAAATAGCATGAAAATGAGACGAGGGATATAAATCCTACAATTAAAAAATGGCCTCCATATACCATTGCCATGGAAATGCAACATGTTATAGCTTTTCAAGGAATTCTGGGTACAAATGTCTCATAGGTTTTTAGCTCTAATGGCCAAAGAGCCAGGAGGAGAGCTTATACGATCACTTTTCGTCCGTCTGTCTGTCCGTCCGTCTGCCTGTTAGCAATTGTATAAAATCAACATCTCTCAAACCGCTTGGATTTTGATGAAACGTCACCACAATGTTACTTGGGAGGGCCCCTTTCAGATTTCTGGTTTTTGCGGCCGCCAGTCATCGAAGATGGCCGCCATGGCTAAAACTAGGTCAAATTTAAGGAAATTTCAAACGACATCTCCAAAACCACTTATTCCACTCTTGCGAAATATCATATACATGTTTCTTGGGTTGGCCTCTATCATGTTTATGTTTTTTAATCACATCACCTCTTGGGCCTCTTGTTCTCCAATTTCATTGATGTTAATATATACATATCCCATTCATGTGAGGGGGATAGTAAGAATATTAACCATTACCACTCAACATACAACTATAAGCAAAGTTTGAAAGGTGTACTGCATACAGTTGTTGAAGGTAAAAATTGTTATCTGCCCTTTGCTTGGAGGGTCAAGATCACTTCCACATTTGCTTTGTCACGTTGCAATGTATCACGCAAGATACAACTATAAGAGAAGTTTAAAAGGTCTAGTGCATAAAGTTAGTAATGACCTAAATGCAAAACTTGAATGTTGAAGCCACCGCCGCCGGAAAAGCAACACCTATTTATTTTTTCTTCGAAAAGGCGAGACAAAAAAATGACAACTTTGCAACCAGAATGTTTTGATGATACATATATCACAGTTCGATGGCAGTGATAAGCCTCCCCCTATAGCCATCCCTAACCACCAATTATTTAAGCATGATTGTACAAGAGATTTGTACAAGAGAAAAAATTCTTGTTCTACATAAATACACAAATGTTTATATTTTCTATAATTTTTTACGGCAGCCAAAAAAACAGCAATACTATTGCTTGTACAGACATTCAGACAATGTGCCATACCATAGATTCCATTCTACACCTGAGTTTTACCACAATGTAGCACTTCACTGAAGATAACACACACTCAATGGATAACATAACCTCTTGTGGTTGGTGCACTGTCATCCTGCATAAAAAATATACAGAAAATAACATTTAATACATGCTCAATAATATTTGCATATTGGATCCTCAAACTCGGATTATGGTAAGTGTATGGACACAATAGCTATGCAGCCAGGTTGTCATCTGAGACTGGTTATTACAAATGTAAGATGATCCTGCCTGGGAACATTGACTGTGGTACAGCATTCGGCTTTACCTTGGATTCTCAAACATAGATATTGGCTAGCGAACCTCAACTCCTGGTAATGCATTTAGCTTGGTTAATTTTTTGGACTATGCATTGGTTGTCATATCAGTCTCTTGGTATTGCAAACATATGGTCCTACCTTGAAATCAACATGGATGCTGGCTGGTGTGTGGAAATATATTAAGAAAAATTACATTTTTAATTTGGTACGGTAATTTGTTTACAAATATTATGCTCATCAAACTGCTAAGTTTCTCATTTAAAGAAAATTTCACAATTAACCAGATATGAATTATATAACATGCATTCTGTCATTTAATATACTTTTCTGGGTGTTACTTTTAATTACATTTCCCATCTCATCAAACCTGTTTACTTACCTAATGAAGATTTACAAATCAGGTGGAGTTGTTGCCAATACTTGTCACTGTCCATCGATCCGAGAAACATCCAGCTCAACTCTTCATCTTATACCATAATCATGAATGCAGAGCTACATTTGTAAATAATGATATTGGATGATAACATGGAAATGGAAAATCAAAAAAATCAACATATATTTCAATGAATAACGTATTTTTTCTGGTTTGATGCCATGTACACCTGCATTTAGAACTTACTTAGTAATTTGCTTACAAATATTATGCTCATCAAATAACCTGCAGTAAGAACTATACTGAAAACAACATTCATTACACAGACAAACAACTAAAGTCCATCTAGACATATACGAACAAAGAAAAAATTACACAAGACTTCTAATTCGTTATGGTAATTTGTTGACAAATATTATGCTCATCAAACTTAAGTTTCTCATTTAAAGCAAATGAATTTGTGAAGTATTAATCAACTGTTGACATTTACATTTTAAGTTACCATTTGATTGACACTCACTTGTTAGATGCAATACAGTAAGCATGACTTTAAATTCCTTCCAAACCACCAACCACAGTTACACATGCCATCATCCACCAGCAAAACTTTGGAGCCTTTCTATGCCATTCTAGAAATATATAAACAAATAAATTACCACATAAAATGCTCATCAAACTTAAGTTTCTCATTTAAAGCAAATGAATTTGTGAAGTATTAATCAACTGTTGACATTTATATTTTAAGTTACCATTTGATTGACAGACACTCACTTGTTAGATGCAATACAGTAAGCATGACTTTAAATTCCTTCCAAACCACCAACCACAGTTGCACATGCCATCATCCACCAGCAAAACTTTGGAGCCTTTCTATGCCATTCTAGAAATATATAAACAAATAAATTACCACATAAAATGCTCATCAAACTTAGTTTCTAATTAAAGCAAATTTCACAATTAATCTGCTATTACATAACATGCAGTCTGTCATTTAATACACTTATCTTTCTTTGGATATTTATTGTAATTTATTAACTTTACATTTCTCATACCATCCAACCGGTTTACCTACCTGATGAAGATTGACAAATCAAAGTTGAATTATTGTCAATGCTTCTCACTGGCCCATCCCTGAAAAAGCCAGTTCCACTTTACATCTTAAACCATGATCACAGATGCAGCGCTACATTTGTAAATAATGATCTTGATGTAAGGTGGAAATGGAAAATACAAAAACAAATAGCATGAAAATGTGACGAGGGATATAAATCCTACAATTAAAAAATGGCCTCCATATACCATTGCCATGGAAATGCAACATGTTATAGCTTTTCAAGGAATTCTGGGTACAAATGTCTCATAGGTTTTTAGCTCTACTGGCCAAAGAGCCAGGAGGAGGGCTTATACGATCACTTTTCGTCCGTCTGTCTGTCCGTCCGTCTGCCTGTTAGCAATTGTATAAAATCAACATCTCTCAAACCGCTTGGATTTTGATGAAACTTCACCACAATGTTACTTGGGAGGGCCCCTTTCAGATTTCTGGTTTTCGCGGCCGCCAGTCATCGAAGATGGCCGCCATGGCTAAAACTAGGTCAAATTTAAGGAAATTTCAAACGACATCTCCTCCAAAACCACTCTTGCGAAATATCATATACATGTTTCTTGGGTTGGCCTCTATCATGTTTATGTTTTTTAATCACATCACCTCTTGGGCCTCTTGTTCTCCAATTTCATTGATGTTAATATATACATATCCCATTCATGTGAGGGGGATAGTAAGAATATTAACCATTACCACTCAACATACAACTATAAGCAAAGTTTGAAAGGTGTACTGCATACAGTTGTTGAAGGTAAAAATTGTTATCTGCCCTTTGCTTGGAGGGTCAAGATCACTTCCACATTTGCTTTGTCACGTTGCAATGTATCACGCAAGATACAACTATAAGAGAAGTTTAAAAGGTCTAGTGCATAAAGTTAGTAATGACCTAAATGCAAAACTTGAATGTTGAAGCCACCGCCGCCGGAAAAGCAACACCTATTTTTTTTTTTTTCGAAAAGGCGAGACAAAAAAATGACAACTTTGCAACCAGAATGTTTTGATGATACATATATCACAGTTCGATGGCAGTGATAAGCCTCCCCCTATAGCCATCCCTAACCACCAATTATTTAAGCATGATTGTACAAGAGATTTGTACAAGAGAAAAATCCTTGTTCTACATAAATACACAAATGTTTATATTTTCTATAATTTTTTACGGCAGCCAAAAAAACAGCAATACTATTGCTTGTACAGACATTCAGACAATGTGCCATACCATAGATTCCATTCTACACCTGAGTTTTACCACAATGTAGCACTTCACTGAAGATAACACACACTCAATGGATAACATAACCTCTTGTGGTTGGTGCACTGTCATCCTGCATAAAAAATATACAGAAAATAACATTTAATACATGCTCAATAATATTTGCATATTGGATCCTCAAACTCGGATTATGGTAAGTGTATGGACACAATAGCTATGCAGCCAGGTTGTCATCTGAGACTGGTTATTACAAATGTAAGATGATCCTGCCTGGGAACATTGACTGTGGTACAGCATTCGGCTTTACCTTGGATTCTCAAACATAGATATTGGCTAGCGAACCTCAACTCCTGGTAATGCATTTAGCTTGGTTAATTTTTTGGACTATGCATTGGTTGTCATATCAGTCTCTTGGTATTGCAAACATATGGTCCTACCTTGAAATCAACATGGATGCTGGCTGGTGTGTGGAAATATATTAAGAAAAATTACATTTTTAATTTGGTACGGTAATTTGTTTACAAATATTATGCTCATCAAACTGCTAAGTTTCTCATTTAAAGAAAATTTCACAATTAACCAGATATGAATTATATAACATGCATTCTGTCATTTAATATACTTTTCTGGGTGTTACTTTTAATTACATTTCCCATCTCATCAAACCTGTTTACTTACCTAATGAAGATTTACAAATCAGGTGGAGTTGTTGCCAATACTTGTCACTGTCCATCGATCCGAGAAACATCCAGCTCAACTCTTCATCTTATACCATAATCATGAATGCAGAGCTACATTTGTAAATAATGATATTGGATGATAACATGGAAATGGAAAATCAAAAAAATCAACATATATTTCAATGAATAACGTATTTTTTCTGGTTTGATGCCATGTACACCTGCATTTAGAACTTACTTAGTAATTTGCTTACAAATATTATGCTCATCAAATAACCTGCAGTAAGAACTATACTGAAAACAACATTCATTACACAGACAAACAACTAAAGTCCATCTAGACATATACGAACAAAGAAAAAATTACACAAGACTTCTAATTCGTTATGGTAATTTGTTGACAAATATTATGCTCATCAAACTTAAGTTTCTCATTTAAAGCAAATGAATTTGTGAAGTATTAATCAACTGTTGACATTTACATTTTAAGTTACCATTTGATTGACACTCACTTGTTAGATGCAATACAGTAAGCATGACTTTAAATTCCTTCCAAACCACCAACCACAGTTACACATGCCATCATCCACCAGCAAAACTTTGGAGCCTTTCTATGCCATTCTAGAAATATATAAACAAATAAATTACCACATAAAATGCTCATCAAACTTAAGTTTCTCATTTAAAGCAAATGAATTTGTGAAGTATTAATCAACTGTTGACATTTATATTTTAAGTTACCATTTGATTGACAGACACTCACTTGTTAGATGCAATACAGTAAGCATGACTTTAAATTCCTTCCAAACCACCAACCACAGTTGCACATGCCATCATCCACCAGCAAAACTTTGGAGCCTTTCTATGCCATTCTAGAAATATATAAACAAATAAATTACCACATAAAATGCTCATCAAACTTAGTTTCTAATTAAAGCAAATTTCACAATTAATCTGCTATTACATAACATGCAGTCTGTCATTTAATACACTTATCTTTCTTTGGATATTTATTGTAATTTATTAACTTTACATTTCTCATACCATCCAACCGGTTTACCTACCTGATGAAGATTGACAAATCAAAGTTGAATTATTGTCAATGCTTCTCACTGGCCCATCCCTGAAAAAGCCAGTTCCACTTTACATCTTAAACCATGATCACAGATGCAGCGCTACATTTGTAAATAATGATCTTGATGTAAGGTGGAAATGGAAAATACAAAAACAAATAGCATGAAAATGTGACGAGGGATATAAATCCTACAATTAAAAAATGGCCTCCATATACCATTGCCATGGAAATGCAACATGTTATAGCTTTTCAAGGAATTCTGGGTACAAATGTCTCATAGGTTTTTAGCTCTACTGGCCAAAGAGCCAGGAGGAGGGCTTATACGATCACTTTTCGTCCGTCTGTCTGTCCGTCCGTCTGCCTGTTAGCAATTGTATAAAATCAACATCTCTCAAACCGCTTGGATTTTGATGAAACGTCACCACAATGTTACTTGGGAGGGCCCCTTTCAGATTTCTGGTTTTCGCGGCCGCCAGTCATCGAAGATGGCCGCCATGGCTAAAACTAGGTCAAATTTAAGGAAATTTCAAACGACATCTCCTCCAAAACCACTTATTCCACTCTTGCGAAATATCATATACATGTTTCTTGGGTTGGCCTCTATCATGTTTATGTTTTTTAATCACATCACCTCTTGGGCCTCTTGTTCTCCAATTTCATTGATGTTAATATATACATATCCCATTCATGTGAGGGGGATAGTAAGAATATTAACCATTACCACTCAACATACAACTATAAGCAAAGTTTGAAAGGTGTACTGCATACAGTTGTTGAAGGTAAAAATTGTTATCTGCCCTTTGCTTGGAGGGTCAAGATCACTTCCACATTTGCTTTGTCACGTTGCAATGTATCACGCAAGATACAACTATAAGCAAAGTTTAAAAGGTCTAGTGCATACAGTTAGTAATGACCTAAATGCAAAACTTGAATGTTGAAGCCACCGCCGCCGGAAAAGCAACACCTATTTATTTTTTCTTCGAAAAGGCGAGACAAAAAAATGACAACTTTGCAACCAGAATGTTTTGATGATACATATATCACAGTTCGATGGCAGTGATAAGCCTCCCCCTATAGCCATCCCTAACCACCAATTATTTAAGCATGATTGTACAAGAGATTTGTACAATAGAAAAATCCTTGTTCTACATAAATACACAAATGTTTATATTTTCTATAATTTTTTACGGCAGCCAAAAAAACAGCAATACTATTGCTTGTACAGACATTCAGACAATGTGCCATACCATAGATTCCATTCTACACCTGAGTTTTACCACAATGTAGCACTTCACTGAAGATAACACACACTCAATGGATAACATAACCTCTTGTGGTTGGTGCACTGTCATCCTGCATAAAAAATATACAGAAATTAACATTTAATACATGCTCAATAATATTTGCATATTGGATCCTCAAACTCGGATTATGGTAAGTGTATGGACACAATAGCTATGCAGCCAGGTTGTCATCTGAGACTGGTTATTACAAATGTAAGATGATCCTGCCTGGGAACATTGACTGTGGTACAGCATTCGGCTTTACCTTGGATTCTCAAACATAGATATTGGCTAGCGAACCTCAACTCCTGGTAATGCATTTAGCTTGGTTAATTTTTTGGACTATGCATTGGTTGTCATATCAGTCTCTTGGTATTGCAAACATATGGTCCTACCTTGAAATCAACATGGATGCTGGCTAGTGTGTGGAAATATATTAAGAAAAATTACATTTTTAATTTGGTACGGTAATTTGTTTACAAATATTATGCTCATCAAACTGCTAAGTTTCTCATTTAAAGAAAATTTCACAATTAACCAGATATGAATTATATAACATGCATTCTGTCATTTAATATACTTTTCTGGGTGTTACTTTTAATTACATTTCCCATCTCATCAAACCTGTTTACTTACCTAATGAAGATTTACAAATCAGGTGGAGTTGTTGCCAATACTTGTCACTGTCCATCGATCCGAGAAACATCCAGCTCAACTCTTCATCTTATACCATAATCATGAATGCAGAGCTACATTTGTAAATAATGATATTGGATGATAACATGGAAATGGAAAATCAAAAAAATCAACATATATTTCAATGAATAACGTATTTTTTCTGGTTTGATGCCATGTACACCTGCATTTAGAACTTACTTAGTAATTTGCTTACAAATATTATGCTCATCAAATAACCTGCAGTAAGAACTATACTGAAAACAACATTCATTACACAGACAAACAACTAAAGTCCATCTAGACATATACGAACAAAGAAAAAATTACACAAGACTTCTAATTCGTTATGGTAATTTGTTGACAAATATTATGCTCATCAAACTTAAGTTTCTCATTTAAAGCAAATGAATTTGTGAAGTATTAATCAACTGTTGACATTTACATTTTAAGTTACCATTTGATTGACACTCACTTGTTAGATGCAATACAGTAAGCATGACTTTAAATTCCTTCCAAACCACCAACCACAGTTACACATGCCATCATCCACCAGCAAAACTTTGGAGCCTTTCTATGCCATTCTAGAAATATATAAACAAATAAATTACCACATAAAATGCTCATCAAACTTAAGTTTCTCATTTAAAGCAAATGAATTTGTGAAGTATTAATCAACTGTTGACATTTATATTTTAAGTTACCATTTGATTGACAGACACTCACTTGTTAGATGCAATACAGTAAGCATGACTTTAAATTCCTTCCAAACCACCAACCACAGTTGCACATGCCATCATCCACCAGCAAAACTTTGGAGCCTTTCTATGCCATTCTAGAAATATATAAACAAATAAATTACCACATAAAATGCTCATCAAACTTAGTTTCTAATTAAAGCAAATTTCACAATTAATCTGCTATTACATAACATGCAGTCTGTCATTTAATACACTTATCTTTCTTTGGATATTTATTGTAATTTATTAACTTTACATTTCTCATACCATCCAACCGGTTTACCTACCTGATGAAGATTGACAAATCAAAGTTGAATTATTGTCAATGCTTCTCACTGGCCCATCCCTGAAAAAGCCAGTTCCACTTTACATCTTAAACCATGATCACAGATGCAGCGCTACATTTGTAAATAATGATCTTGATGTAAGGTGGAAATGGAAAATACAAAAACAAATAGCATGAAAATGTGACGAGGGATATAAATCCTACAATTAAAAAATGGCCTCCATATACCATTGCCATGGAAATGCAACATGTTATAGCTTTTCAAGGAATTCTGGGTACAAATGTCTCATAGGATTTTAGCTCTACTGGCCAAAGAGCCAGGAGGAGGGCTTATACGATCACTTTTCGTCCGTCTGTCTGTCCGTCCGTCTGCCTGTTAGCAATTGTATAAAATCAACATCTCTCAAACCGCTTGGATTTTGATGAAACGTCACCACAATGTTACTTGGGAGGGCCCCTTTCAGATTTCTGGTTTTCGCGGCCGCCAGTCATCGAAGATGGCCGCCATGGCTAAAACTAGGTCAAATTTAAGGAAATTTCAAACGACATCTCCAAAACCACTTATTCCACTCTTGCGAAATATCATATACATGTTTCTTGGGTTGGCCTCTATCATGTTTATTTTTTTTTAATCACATCACCTCTTGGGCCTCTTGTTCTCCAATTTCATTGATGTTAATATATACATATCCCATTCATGTGAGGGGGATAGTAAGAATATTAACCATTACCACTCAACATACAACTATAAGCAAAGTTTGAAAGGTGTACTGCATACAGTTGTTGAAGGTAAAAATTGTTATCTGCCCTTTGCTTGGAGGGTCAAGATCACTTCCACATTTGCTTTGTCACGTTGCAATGTATCACGCAAGATACAACTATAAGCAAAGTTTAAAAGGTCTAGTGCATACAGTTAGTAATGACCTAAATGCAAAACTTGAATGTTGAAGCCACCGCCGCCGGAAAAGCAACACCTATTTATTTTTTCTTCGAAAAGGCGAGACAAAAAAATGACAACTTTGCAACCAGAATGTTTTGATGATACATATATCACAGTTTGATGGCAGTGATAAGCCTCCCCCTATAGCCATCCCTAACCACCAATTATTTAAGCATGATTGTACAAGAGATTTGTACAAGAGAAAAATCCTTGTTCTACATAAATACACAAATGTTTATATTTTCTATAATTTTTTACGGCAGCCAAAAAAACAGCAATACTATTGCTTGTACAGACATTCAGACAATGTGCCATACCATAGATTCCATTCTACACCTGAGTTTTACCACAATGTAGCACTTCACTGAAGATAACACACACTCAATGGATAACATAACCTCTTGTGGTTGGTGCACTGTCATCCTGCATAAAAAATATACAGAAAATAACATTTAATACATGCTCAATAATATTTGCATATTGGATCCTCAAACTCGGATTATGGTAAGTGTATGGACACAATAGCTATGCAGCCAGGTTGTCATCTGAGACTGGTTATTACAAATGTAAGATGATCCTGCCTGGGAACATTGACTGTGGTACAGCATTCGGCTTTACCTTGGATTCTCAAACATAGATATTGGCTAGCGAACCTCAACTCCTGGTAATGCATTTAGCTTGGTTAATTTTTTGGACTATGCATTGGTTGTCATATCAGTCTCTTGGTATTGCAAACATATGGTCCTACCTTGAAATCAACATGGATGCTGGCTGGTGTGTGGAAATATATTAAGAAAAATTACATTTTTAATTTGGTACGGTAATTTGTTTACAAATATTATGCTCATCAAACTGCTAAGTTTCTCATTTAAAGAAAATTTCACAATTAACCAGATATGAATTATATAACATGCATTCTGTCATTTAATATAGTTTTCTGGGTGTTACTTTTAATTACATTTCCCATCTCATCAAACCTGTTTACTTACCTAATGAAGATTTACAAATCAGGTGGAGTTGTTGCCAATACTTGTCACTGTCCATCGATCCGAGAAACATCCAGCTCAACTCGTCATCTTATACCATAATCATGAATGCAGAGCTACATTTGTAAATAATGATATTGGATGATAACATGGAAATGGAAAATCAAAAATATCAACATATATTTCAATGAATAACGTATTTTTTCTGGTTTGATGCCATGTACACCTGCATTTAGAACTTACTTAGTAATTTGCTTACAAATATTATGCTCATCAAATAACCTGCAGTAAGAACTATACTGAAAACAACATTCATTACACAGACAAACAACTAAAGTCCATCTAGACATATACGAACAAAGAAAAAATTACACAAGACTTCTAATTCGTTATGGTAATTTGTTGACAAATATTATGCTCATCAAACTTAAGTTTCTCATTTAAAGCAAATGAATTTGTGAAGTATTAATCAACTGTTGACATTTACATTTTAAGTTACCATTTGATTGACACTCACTTGTTAGATGCAATACAGTAAGCATGACTTTAAATTCCTTCCAAACCACCAACCACAGTTACACATGCCATCATCCACCAGCAAAACTTTGGAGCCTTTCTATGCCATTCTAGAAATATATAAACAAATAAATTACCACATAAAATGCTCATCAAACTTAAGTTTCTCATTTAAAGCAAATGAATTTGTGAAGTATTAATCAACTGTTGACATTTGTATTTTAAGTTACCATTTGATTGACAGACACTCACTTGTTAGATGCAATACAGTAAGCATGACTTTAAATTCCTTCCAAACCACCAACCACAGTTGCACATGCCATCATCCACCAGCAAAACTTTGGAGCCTTTCTATGCCATTCTAGAAATATATAAACAAATAAATTACCACATAAAATGCTCATCAAACTTAGTTTCTAATTAAAGCAAATTTCACAATTAATCTGCTATTACATAACATGCAGTCTGTCATTTAATACACTTATCTTTCTTTGGATATTTATTGTAATTTATTAACTTTACATTTCTCATACCATCCAACCGGTTTACCTACCTGATGAAGATTGACAAATCAAAGTTGAATTATTGTCAATGCTTCTCACTGGCCCATCCCTGAAAAAGCCAGTTCCACTTTACATCTTAAACCATGATCACAGATGCAGCGCTACATTTGTAAATAATGATCTTGATGTAAGGTGGAAATGGAAAATACAAAAACAAATAGCATGAAAATGTGACGAGGGATATAAATCCTACAATTAAAAAATGGCCTCCATATACCATTGCCATGGAAATGCAACATGTTATAGCTTTTCAAGGAATTCTGGGTACAAATGTCTCATAGGTTTTTAGCTCTACTGGCCAAAGAGCCAGGAGGAGGGCTTATACGATCACTTTTCGTCCGTCTGTCTGTCCGTCCGTCTGCCTGTTAGCAATTGTATAAAATCAACATCTCTCAAACCGCTTGGATTTTGATGAAACGTCACCACAATGTTACTTGGGAGGGCCCCTTTCAGATTTCTGGTTTTCGCGGCCGCCAGTCATCGAAGATGGCCGCCATGGCTAAAACTAGGTCAAATTTAAGGAAATTTCAAACGACATCTCCTCCAAAACCACTCTTGCGAAATATCATTTACATGTTTCTTGGGTTGGCCTCTATCATGTTTATGTTTTTTAATCACATCACCTCTTGGGCCTCTTGTTCTCCAATTTCATTGATGTTAATATATACATATCCCATTCATGTGAGGGGGATAGTAAGAATATTAACCATTACCACTCAACATACAACTATAAGCAAAGTTTGAAAGGTGTACTGCATACAGTTGTTGAAGGTAAAAATTGTTATCTGCCCTTTGCTTGGAGGGTCAAGATCACTTCCACATTTGCTTTGTCACATTGCAATGTATCACGCAAGATACAACTATAAGAGAAGTTTAAAAGGTCTAGTGCATAAAGTTAGTAATGACCTAAATGCAAAACTTGAATGTTGAAGCCACCGCCGCCGGAAAAGCAACACCTATTTATTTTTTCTTCGAAAAGGCGAGACAAAAAAATGACAACTTTGCAACCAGAATGTTTTGATGATACATATATCACAGTTCGATGGCAGTGATAAGCCTCCCCCTATAGCCATCCCTAACCACCAATTATTTAAGCATGATTGTACAAGAGATTTGTACAAGAGAAAAATTCTTGTTCTACATAAATACACAAATGTTTATATTTTCTATAATTTTTTACGGCAGCCAAAAAAACAGCAATACTATTGCTTGTACAGACATTCAGACAATGTGCCATACCATAGATTCCATTCTACACCTGAGTTTTACCACAATGTAGCACTTCACTGAAGATAACACACACTCAATGGATAACATAACCTCTTGTGGTTGGTGCACTGTCATCCTGCATAAAAAATATACAGAAAATAACATTTAATACATGCTCAATAATATTTGCATATTGGATCCTCAAACTCGGATTATGGTAAGTGTATGGACACAATAGCTATGCAGCCAGGTTGTCATCTGAGACTGGTTATTACAAATGTAAGATGATCCTGCCTGGGAACATTGACTGTGGTACAGCATTCGGCTTTACCTTGGATTCTCAAACATAGATATTGGCTAGCGAACCTCAACTCCTGGTAATGCATTTAGCTTGGTTAATTTTTTGGACTATGCATTGGTTGTCATATCAGTCTCTTGGTATTGCAAACATATGGTCCTACCTTGAAATCAACATGGATGCTGGCTGGTGTGTGGAAATATATTAAGAAAAATTACATTTTTAATTTGGTACGGTAATTTGTTTACAAATATTATGCTCATCAAACTGCTAAGTTTCTCATTTAAAGAAAATTTCACAATTAACCAGATATGAATTATATAACATGCATTCTGTCATTTAATATACTTTTCTGGGTGTTACTTTTAATTACATTTCCCATCTCATCAAACCTGTTTACTTACCTAATGAAGATTTACAAATCAGGTGGAGTTGTTGCCAATACTTGTCACTGTCCATCGATCCGAGAAACATCCAGCTCAACTCTTCATCTTATACCATAATCATGAATGCAGAGCTACATTTGTAAATAATGATATTGGATGATAACATGGAAATGGAAAATCAAAAAAATCAACATATATTTCAATGAATAACGTATTTTTTCTGGTTTGATGCCATGTACACCTGCATTTAGAACTTACTTAGTAATTTGCTTACAAATATTATGCTCATCAAATAACCTGCAGTAAGAACTATACTGAAAACAACATTCATTACACAGACAAACAACTAAAGTCCATCTAGACATATACGAACAAAGAAAAAATTACACAAGACTTCTAATTCGTTATGGTAATTTGTTGACAAATATTATGCTCATCAAACTTAAGTTTCTCATTTAAAGCAAATGAATTTGTGAAGTATTAATCAACTGTTGACATTTACATTTTAAGTTACCATTTGATTGACACTCACTTGTTAGATGCAATACAGTAAGCATGACTTTAAATTCCTTCCAAACCACCAACCACAGTTACACATGCCATCATCCACCAGCAAAACTTTGGAGCCTTTCTATGCCATTCTAGAAATATATAAACAAATAAATTACCACATAAAATGCTCATCAAACTTAAGTTTCTCATTTAAAGCAAATGAATTTGTGAAGTATTAATCAACTGTTGACATTTATATTTTAAGTTACCATTTGATTGACAGACACTCACTTGTTAGATGCAATACAGTAAGCATGACTTTAAATTCCTTCCAAACCACCAACCACAGTTGCACATGCCATCATCCACCAGCAAAACTTTGGAGCCTTTCTATGCCATTCTAGAAATATATAAACAAATAAATTACCACATAAAATGCTCATCAAACTTAGTTTCTAATTAAAGCAAATTTCACAATTAATCTGCTATTACATAACATGCAGTCTGTCATTTAATACACTTATCTTTCTTTGGATATTTATTGTAATTTATTAACTTTACATTTCTCATACCATCCAACCGGTTTACCTACCTGATGAAGATTGACAAATCAAAGTTGAATTATTGTCAATGCTTCTCACTGGCCCATCCCTGAAAAAGCCAGTTCCACTTTACATCTTAAACCATGATCACAGATGCAGCGCTACATTTGTAAATAATGATCTTGATGTAAGGTGGAAATGGAAAATACAAAAACAAATAGCATGAAAATGTGACGAGGGATATAAATCCTACAATTAAAAAATGGCCTCCATATACCATTGCCATGGAAATGCAACATGTTATAGCTTTTCAAGGAATTCTGGGTACAAATGTCTCATAGGTTTTTAGCTCTACTGGCCAAAGAGCCAGGAGGAGGGCTTATACGATCACTTTTCGTCCGTCTGTCTGTCCGTCCGTCTGCCTGTTAGCAATTGTATAAAATCAACATCTCTCAAACCGCTTGGATTTTGATGAAACTTCACCACAATGTTACTTGGGAGGGCCCCTTTCAGATTTCTGGTTTTCGCGGCCGCCAGTCATCGAAGATGGCCGCCATGGCTAAAACTAGGTCAAATTTAAGGAAATTTCAAACGACATCTCCTCCAAAACCACTCTTGCGAAATATCATATACATGTTTCTTGGGTTGGCCTCTATCATGTTTATGTTTTTTAATCACATCACCTCTTGGGCCTCTTGTTCTCCAATTTCATTGATGTTAATATATACATATCCCATTCATGTGAGGGGGATAGTAAGAATATTAACCATTACCACTCAACATACAACTATAAGCAAAGTTTGAAAGGTGTACTGCATACAGTTGTTGAAGGTAAAAATTGTTATCTGCCCTTTGCTTGGAGGGTCAAGATCACTTCCACATTTGCTTTGTCACGTTGCAATGTATCACGCAAGATACAACTATAAGAGAAGTTTAAAAGGTCTAGTGCATAAAGTTAGTAATGACCTAAATGCAAAACTTGAATGTTGAAGCCACCGCCGCCGGAAAAGCAACACCTATTTATTTTTTCTTCGAAAAGGCGAGACAAAAAAATGACAACTTTGCAACCAGAATGTTTTGATGATACATATATCACAGTTCGATGGCAGTGATAAGCCTCCCCCTATAGCCATCCCTAACCACCAATTATTTAAGCATGATTGTACAAGAGATTTGTACAAGAGAAAAATCCTTGTTCTACATAAATACACAAATGTTTATATTTTCTATAATTTTTTACGGCAGCCAAAAAAACAGCAATACTATTGCTTGTACAGACATTCAGACAATGTGCCATACCATAGATTCCATTCTACACCTGAGTTTTACCACAATGTAGCACTTCACTGAAGATAACACACACTCAATGGATAACATAATCTCTTGTGGTTGGTGCACTGTCATCCTGCATAAAAAATATACAGAAAATAACATTTAATACATGCTCAATAATATTTGCATATTGGATCCTCAAACTCGGATTATGGTAAGTGTATGGACACAATAGCTATGCAGCCAGGTTGTCATCTGAGACTGGTTATTACAAATGTAAGATGATCCTGCCTGGGAACATTGACTGTGGTACAGCATTCGGCTTTACCTTGGATTCTCAAACATAGATATTGGCTAGCGAACCTCAACTCCTGGTAATGCATTTAGCTTGGTTAATTTTTTGAACTATGCATTGGTTGTCATATCAGTCTCTTGGTATTGCAAACATATGGTCCTACCTTGAAATCAACATGGATGCTGGCTGGTGTGTGGAAATATATTAAGAAAAATTACATTTTTAATTTGGTACGGTAATTTGTTTACAAATATTATGCTCATCAAACTGCTAAGTTTCTTATTTAAAGAAAATTTCACAATTAACCAGATATGAATTATATAACATGCATTCTGTCATTTAATATACTTTTCTGGGTGTTACTTTTAATTACATTTCCCATCTCATCAAACCTGTTTACTTACCTAATGAAGATTTACAAATCAGGTGGAGTTGTTGCCAATACTTGTCACTGTCCATCGATCCGAGAAACATCCAGCTCAACTCTTCATCTTATACCATAATCATGAATGCAGAGCTACATTTGTAAATAATGATATTGGATGATAACATGGAAATGGAAAATCAAAAAAATCAACATATATTTCAATGAATAACGTATTTTTTCTGGTTTGATGCCATGTACACCTGCATTTAGAACTTACTTAGTAATTTGCTTACAAATATTATGCTCATCAAATAACCTGCAGTAAGAACTATACTGAAAACAACATTCATTACACAGACAAACAACTAAAGTCCATCTAGACATATACGAACAAAGAAAAAATTACACAAGACTTCTAATTCGTTATGGTAATTTGTTGACAAATATTATGCTCATCAATTTTAAGTTTCTCATTTAAAGCAAATGAATTTGTGAAGTATTAATCAACTGTTGACATTTATATTTTAAGTTACCATTTGATTGACACTCACTTGTTAGATGCAATACAGTAAGCATGACTTTAAATTCCTTCCAAACCACCAACCACAGTTACACATGCCATCATCAACCAGCAAAACTTTGGAGCCTTTCTATGCCATTCTAGAAATATATAAACAAATAAATTGCCACATAAAATGCTCATCAAACTTAGTTTCTAATTAAAGCAAATTTCACAATTAATCTGCTATTACATAACATGCAGTCTGTCATTTAATACACTTATCTTTCTTTGGATATTTATTGTAATTTATTAACTTTACATTTCTCATACCATCCAACCGGTTTACCTACCTGATGAAGATTGACAAATCAAAGTTGAATTATTGTCAATGCTTCTCACTGGCCCATCCCTGAAAAAGCCAGTTCCACTTTACATCTTAAACCATGATCACAGATGCAGCGCTACATTTGTAAATAATGATCTTGATGTAAGGTGGAAATGGAAAATACAAAAACAAATAGCATGAAAATGTGACGAGGGATATAAATCCTACAATTAAAAAATGGCCTCCATATACCATTGCCATGGAAATGCAACATGTTATAGCTTTTCAAGGAATTCTGGGTACAAATGTCTCATAGGTTTTTAGCTCTACTGGCCAAAGAGCCAGGAGGAGGGCTTATACGATCACTTTTCGTCCGTCTGTCTGTCCGTCCGTCTGCCTGTTAGCAATTGTATAAAATCAACATCTCTCAAACCGCTTGGATTTTGATGAAACTTCACCACAATGTAACTTCGGAGGGCCCCTTTCAGATTTCTGGTTTTCGCGGCCGCCAGTCATCGAAGATGGCCGCCATGGCTAAAACTAGGTCAAATTTAAGGAAATTTCAAACGACATCTCCTCCAAAACCACTTATTCCACTCTTGCGAAATATCATATACATGTTTCTTGGGTTGGCCTCTATCATGTTTATGTTTTTTAATCACATCACCTCTTGGGCCTCTTGTTCTCCAATTTCATTGATGTTAATATATACATATCCCATTCATGTGAGGGGGATAGTAAGAATATTAACCATTACCACTCAACATACAACTATAAGCAAAGTTTGAAAGGTGTACTGCATACAGTTGTTGAAGGTAAAAATTGTTATCTGCCCTTTGCTTGGAGGGTCAAGATCACTTCCACATTTGCTTTGTCACGTTGCAATGTATCACGCAAGATACAACTATAAGCAAAGTTTAAAAGGTCTAGTGCATACAGTTAGTAATGACCTAAATGCAAAACTTGAATGTTGAAGCCACCGCCGCCGGAAAAGCAACACCTATTTATTTTTTCTTCGAAAAGGCGAGACAAAAAAATGACAACTTTGCAACCAGAATGTTTTGATGATACATATATCACAGTTCGATGGCAGTGATAAGCCTCCCCCTATAGCCATCCCTAACCACCAATTATTTAAGCATGATTGTACAAGAGATTTGTACAAGAGAAAAATCCTTGTTCTACATAAATACACAAATGTTTATATTTTCTATAATTTTTTACGGCAGCCAAAAAAACAGCAATACTATTGCTTGTACAGACATTCAGACAATGTGCCATACCATAGATTCCATTCTACACCTGAGTTTTACCACAATGTAGCACTTCACTGAAGATAACACACACTCAATGGATAACATAACCTCTTGTGGTTGGTGCACTGTCATCCTGCATAAAAAATATACAGAAAATAACATTTAATACATGCTCAATAATATTTGCATATTGGATCCTCAAACTCGGATTATGGTAAGTGTATGGACACAATAGCTATGCAGCCAGGTTGTCATCTGAGACTGGTTATTACAAATGTAAGATGATCCTGCCTGGGAACATTGACTGTGGTACAGCATTCGGCTTTACCTTGGATTCTCAAACATAGATATTGGCTAGCGAACCTCAACTCCTGGTAATGCATTTAGCTTGGTTAATTTTTTGGACTATGCATTGGTTGTCATATCAGTCTCTTGGTATTGCAAACATATGGTCCTACCTTGAAATCAACATGGATGCTGGCTGGTGTGTGGAAATATATTAAGAAAAATTACATTTTTAATTTGGTACGGTAATTTGTTTACAAATATTATGCTCATCAAACTGCTAAGTTTCTCATTTAAAGAAAATTTCACAATTAACCAGATATGAATTATATAACATGCATTCTGTCATTTAATATACTTTTCTGGGTGTTACTTTTAATTACATTTCCCATCTCATCAAACCTGCTTACTTACCTAATGAAGATTTACAAATCAGGTGGAGTTGTTGCCAATACTTGTCACTGTCCATCGATCCGAGAAACATCCAGCTCAACTCTTCATCTTATACCATAATCATGAATGCAGAGCTACATTTGTAAATAATGATATTGGATGATAACATGGAAATGGAAAATCAAAAAAATCAACATATATTTCAATGAATAACGTATTTTTTCTGGTTTGATGCCATGTACACCTGCATTTAGAACTTACTTAGTAATTTGCTTACAAATATTATGCTCATCAAATAACCTGCAGTAAGAACTATACTGAAAACAACATTCATTACACAGACAAACAACTAAAGTCCATCTAGACATATACGAACAAAGAAAAAATTACACAAGACTTCTAATTCGTTATGGTAATTTGTTGACAAATATTATGCTCATCAAACTTAAGTTTCTCATTTAAAGCAAATGAATTTGTGAAGTATTAATCAACTGTTGACATTTACATTTTAAGTTACCATTTGATTGACACTCACTTGTTAGATGCAATACAGTAAGCATGACTTTAAATTCCTTCCAAACCACCAACCACAGTTACACATGCCATCATCCACCAGCAAAACTTTGGAGCCTTTCTATGCCATTCTAGAAATATATAAACAAATAAATTACCACATAAAATGCTCATCAAACTTAAGTTTCTCATTTAAAGCAAATGAATTTGTGAAGTATTAATCAACTGTTGACATTTATATTTTAAGTTACCATTTGATTGACAGACACTCACTTGTTAGATGCAATACAGTAAGCATGACTTTAAATTCCTTCCAAACCACCAACCACAGTTGCACATGCCATCATCCACCAGCAAAACTTTGGAGCCTTTCTATGCCATTCTAGAAATATATAAACAAATAAATTACCACATAAAATGCTCATCAAACTTAGTTTCTAATTAAAGCAAATTTCACAATTAATCTGCTATTACATAACATGCAGTCTGTCATTTAATACACTTATCTTTCTTTGGATATTTATTGTAATTTATTAACTTTACATTTCTCATACCATCCAACCGGTTTACCTACCTGATGAAGATTGACAAATCAAAGTTGAATTATTGTCAATGCTTCTCACTGGCCCATCCCTGAAAAAGCCAGTTCCACTTTACATCTTAAACCATGATCACAGATGCAGCGCTACATTTGTAAATAATGATCTTGATGTAAGGTGGAAATGGAAAATACAAAAACAAATAGCATGAAAATGTGACGAGGGATATAAATCCTACAATTAAAAAATGGCCTCCATATACCATTGCCATGGAAATGCAACATGTTATAGCTTTTCAAGGAATTCTGGGTACAAATGTCTCATAGGTTTTTAGCTCTACTGGCCAAAGAGCCAGGAGGAGGGCTTATACGATCACTTTTCGTCCGTCTGTCTGTCCGTCCGTCTGCCTGTTAGCAATTGTATAAAATCAACATCTCTCAAACCGCT
This sequence comes from Cyrtodaria siliqua, assembly GCA_037043455.1. Taxonomy (NCBI): domain Eukaryota; kingdom Metazoa; phylum Mollusca; class Bivalvia; order Adapedonta; family Hiatellidae; genus Cyrtodaria; species Cyrtodaria siliqua. The sequence goes on along the minus strand of JAWPHD010017017.1, from coordinate 11,367 downwards.
TGGATTTTGATGAAACGTCACCACAATGTTACTTGGGAGGGCCCCTTTCAGATTTCTGGTTTTCGCGGCCGCCAGTCATCGAAGATGGCCGCCATGGCTAAAACTAGGTCAAATTTAAGGAAATTTCAAACGACATCTCCTCCAAAACCACTTATTCCACTCTTGCGAAATATCATATACATGTTTCTTGGGTTGGCCTCTATCATGTTTATGTTTTTTAATCACATCACCTCTTGGGCCTCTTGTTCTCCAATTTCATTGATGTTAATATATACATATCCCATTCATGTGAGGGGGATAGTAAGAATATTAACCATTACCACTCAACATACAACTATAAGCAAAGTTTGAAAGGTGTACTGCATACAGTTGTTGAAGGTAAAAATTGTTATCTGCCCTTTGCTTGGAGGGTCAAGATCACTTCCACATTTGCTTTGTCACGTTGCAATGTATCACGCAAGATACAACTATAAGCAAAGTTTAAAAGGTCTAGTGCATACAGTTAGTAATGACCTAAATGCAAAACTTGAATGTTGAAGCCACCGCCGCCGGAAAAGCAACACCTATTTATTTTTTCTTCGAAAAGGCGAGACAAAAAAATGACATCTTTGCAACCAGAATGTTTTGATGATACATATATCACAGTTCGATGGCAGTGATAAGCCTCCCCCTATAGCCATCCCTAACCACCAATTATTTAAGCATGATTGTACAAGAGATTTGTACAATAGAAAAATCCTTGTTCTACATAAATACACAAATGTTTATATTTTCTATAATTTTTTACGGCAGCCAAAAAAACAGCAATACTATTGCTTGTACAGACATTCAGACAATGTGCCATACCATAGATTCCATTCTACACCTGAGTTTTACCACAATGTAGCACTTCACTGAAGATAACACACACTCAATGGATAACATAACCTCTTGTGGTTGGTGCACTGTCATCCTGCATAAAAAATATACAGAAAATAACATTTAATACATGCTCAATAATATTTGCATATTGGATCCTCAAACTCGGATTATGGTAAGTGTATGGACACAATAGCTATGCAGCCAGGTTGTCATCTGAGACTGGTTATTACAAATGTAAGATGATCCTGCCTGGGAACATTGACTGTGGTACAGCATTCGGCTTTACCTTGGATTCTCAAACATAGATATTGGCTAGCGAACCTCAACTCCTGGTAATGCATTTAGCTTGGTTAATTTTTTGGACTATGCATTGGTTGTCATATCAGTCTCTTGGTATTGCAAACATATGGTCCTACCTTGAAATCAACATGGATGCTGGCTGGTGTGTGGAAATATATTAAGAAAAATTACATTTTTAATTTGGTACGGTAATTTGTTTACAAATATTATGCTCATCAAACTGCTAAGTTTCTCATTTAAAGAAAATTTCACAATTAACCAGATATGAATTATATAACATGCATTCTGTCATTTAATATACTTTTCTGGGTGTTACTTTTAATTACATTTCCCATCTCATCAAACCTGTTTACTTACCTAATGAAGATTTACAAATCAGGTGGAGTTGTTGCCAATACTTGTCACTGTCCATCGATCCGAGAAACATCCAGCTCAACTCTTCATCTTATACCATAATCATGAATGCAGAGCTACATTTGTAAATAATGATATTGGATGATAACATGGAAATGGAAAATCAAAAAAATCAACATATATTTCAATGAATAACGTATTTTTTCTGGTTTGATGCCATGTACACCTGCATTTAGAACTTACTTAGTAATTTGCTTACAAATATTATGCTCATCAAATAACCTGCAGTAAGAACTATACTGAAAACAACATTCATTACACAGACAAACAACTAAAGTCCATCTAGACATATACGAACAAAGAAAAAATTACACAAGACTTCTAATTCGTTATGGTAATTTGTTGACAAATATTATGCTCATCAAACTTAAGTTTCTCATTTAAAGCAAATGAATTTGTGAAGTATTAATCAACTGTTGACATTTACATTTTAAGTTACCATTTGATTGACACTCACTTGTTAGATGCAATACAGTAAGCATGACTTTAAATTCCTTCCAAACCACCAACCACAGTTACACATGCCATCATCCACCAGCAAAACTTTGGAGCCTTTCTGTGCCATTCTAGAAATATATAAACAAATAAATTACCACATAAAATGCTCATCAAACTTAAGTTTCTCATTTAAAGCAAATGAATTTGTGAAGTATTAATCAACTGTTGACATTTATATTTTAAGTTACCATTTGATTGACAGACACTCACTTGTTAGATGCAATACAGTAAGCATGACTTTAAATTCCTTCCAAACCACCAACCACCAGCAAAACTTTGGAGCCTTTCTATGCCATTCTAGAAATATATAAACAAATAAATTACCACATAAAATGCTCATCAAACTTAGTTTCTAATTAAAGCAAATTTCACAATTAATCTGCTATTACATAACATGCAGTCTGTCATTTAATACACTTATCTTTCTTTGGATATTTATTGTAATTTATTAACTTTACATTTCTCATTCCATCCAACCTGTTTATTACCTACCTGATGAAGATTTGCAAATCAAAGTTGAATTATTGTCAATGCTTCTCACTGGCCCATCCCTGAAAAAGCCAGTTCCACTTTACATCTTAAACCATGATCACAGATGCAGCGCTACATATGTAAATAATGATCTTGATGTAAGGTGGAAATGGAAAATATAAAAACAACAACTTATATACATTTCAATGGGTAATACATTTATTCTGGATGTGCCCTCTACCTGCATGGAAAATAACATTCAATACATGTACAAACTACTAAACAAATTTGCCTAGAAAAAACATCTAGTAGCCTTATAGTCTGCCTGATGCCTCGTCTGCAGCAGCTTGGTGGCTGCAACTTCATTGTCAGTAGCAACTCTCCTTTGGTGTTGAAACTAAAACAAAAAAGATATTACATTAGCAAAATTGTCATAGTAAACAGTACAGTTTAGTAGTCTGTCTGATGTGTCGTCTGCAGTAACTTGATGCTTGCAACTTCAACCTATTAAAAACACAGAAACATGCAGTTTAAACAGGAACCCCTTTTGCTACTGACCGTTCCAAGGCAGTAGCCCTACTGCCAACCTGTTAAGGTTGATTATTTAGCTTGGTACCATTTCTTTCATCCACCAAGGTCCTTCATCGCTGAACACTTCTGGTCACTGCTGCATACAACGAAATGCTGACTGCTTCCTAGCATCCACAATTGGGAGGAGATTCTGAGAGTAGAAGGATCCGTTAGATCCGTTAGAATATTAGCATGAGACACAGTTGTAGATGATATAATGTAAGTGTTGCACAAAAATTATCACCCGATAGTGGTCCTGAGTTCCTTGAATGCTATATTTCCTGTTTGACTTTTACATCTACTTCATTTCCTGTTCGACTTTTACATCTACATTTAATAATATCAGTGATATTGGCTATAACAGAATAACCAATATTATCAGCATTAGAATAGCAAACATTATCAGTGCTACTCAGTGGAATATCCAAATTATCAGTGGTATTGGCTACATAGAGTAGCCAACATTATCAGTGCTACTCAGTGGAATAGCCAAATTATCAGTGGTATTGGCTACATAGAGTAGCCAACATTATCAGTGCTACTCAGTGGAATAGCCAAATTATCAGTGGTATTGGCTACATAGAGTAGCCAACATTATCAGTGCTCCTCAGTGGAATATCCAAATTATCAGTGCTATTGGCTACAGAGAGTAGCCAACATTATCCGCACAACTGGCTATACTGAATAGCCAGTAATATCAACTCTACTGGCTAAATATAATATCAACTCTACTGGCTCCATGGAAGGGTGAAGATTATCACTAGTATCAATATCACTATCGCTTCTCGACCTTATCACTAGTATCACAATCGCTTCTCGGCCATATCGCTAGTATCACTATCGCTTACCTGATAAGTAGAGCATGGACGACACAATACGCAATCACATCAGTCACATCAGCTCTTCTGGCATTAGTCAGTAGAGCTAAACATGACTTCACATAATTATGAAAAATTAGTTAGGACCTTTGGGTATGCAATCCTTCAAGGCTATGGTGGGATGGGTTTTGCCCATTGCCCTTAGTTGTAGATGTTACCAAGTTAATATTGACACTAACTATTAAAGCAATGGTTTGAAGAAAAATGTTAAGTTTCGTCAGAAACTTTTACCCAAACTTTAAACAACTAAAGTCATCTTTGGCAGATTTGGAAAATAAACCTAAGAAAACCTTTAGTTAATGTTGAAATGGTTCAAGTTTTACTTTCTGAAAGGTCAAGGCCAGAATGGTTGTGTGGGGACAGGTGGTGAGGACCTGTCCGATTAAAGTCTAATTCCAATGTATAAAGTAAATTCACCCCCCACCACCCCACCCACACCTCTAATAAGACAGTCTTACAGGAGGCCTGGATGCCCTACCATACCTAGTTGTAGGGAGAGGGGCATCATGGATCTCAGCGATCTCATGATAAGGCCTAGCTTGGACAACAGAAGCCGGTCGGGCACCTCGAGGGACAACTGGAGTCTCAGTCTGACCCAGTCGTATCGGAGGCCGGGATACCCTACCTGATCTTCTGACTGTAACCTGCGAACGGAGTGTGACATCATGGAGATCCATGATATCCTGGGGTGGGGGCCTTAGAACTGGACCAGTGATATACTCCGTGATATCCTGAGTAGGTACAACCGGGGTAACAGCCGCTCTGACTAACTGGATGGCTGGTACGATGGTAGCTGGGACGACGGTAGCTGGGATGACAGCGGCTGCACTCTCAACAATATCCCCTGTGATATGCTGAGAGGGAATGGCAGTAACATCTGGAACCTCTGTGATATGCACACCCAATGGTACTAACAAACATGCAGAAACTGAACTTACTAAGCTACACAATGAATTCAAACTGGGCTCCACCAGACTTCGCACCTGGAAAGACAAAAGGCAATATACCGTCAAGCTATTTATTGTGTAAGAATAAACAAAACAAACAGCTAAGATATATTTACATTTCAGGTCAGCAGCATGAACCATAGTTATATAAGTGTAAGAATAAATAAACAAAACACAGCAATAATGTAAAAATAATTGTAATAGGTCCGATATCGGGTGGGAGTTGGCAGGCGTTGCAGGGTTATATGTGTAAAAATAAATAACAAAACAACAAAACATAGATAAAAACAAGAAATCCGTGGATTCACATGTCTCGCCTAACGGGGGCTGGACGTAAAAATAAAAAGGTCAATGATGCTTAAATTAAATTTGTACACATTTAAGTAATTAAAAACAATCGAGTTTGCCGTTTGCTGAGATGACATTTAAGTACATTTGTTTAAAAACAAAATGGCATTCTATTAAAAACAAGAGGCCCAAGAGGGCCTGTGGATGCTCTACTGGCTAAAACGGCTTTTATATCAAGGGTTGTCGACATAAAATTCCCATCAGTAGTTTTTTTAAAACATTGCAAAAACAACAGGGATAGGATGGCCTTAGATCGCTCACCTGGTAATCATGGGCAATATGTCTGCTGTATCTAGTCTGGCATGGGCATTTTTTAATTTGTCCCACTTTCTTCTATGAATGAAATTTCATAAAAATGGGTGGGTGGGGGTGGGGGTTATATTAACGTTCTAAACAAATATGGTAAAGATCAGATAAACAAGAGGTCAATGACCTTGAAGCTCTACTGATTGATTTTGTTTTCAGGAAGAAGTCGCTACAAACTTGTTTTTTGAAAATCTATTTTTAGCAGTGGCGGCCATCTTGAATTTCCGGCCGACCTGAAATTTTGCTAGGATCAATTAGACATCAAGAACAACATTCCTGTGCAGTTTCATGAAAATCCGTCAAGTAGTTTCAGAGGAGTAGTCGCTACAAGTTTTCATTATATAACTCTATGTAAACAAAGATGGCCACTGACAGCCATGTTTAAGATGGAATCAAAATAATGTTCGACTCGGATAACCATCATGTCATGCTGATAATTTTAGAAAAAGTCCCATATCAATATCACTTATAGTTTTCAAGAAGTAGTCGCTACAAACTTATTTTTTTTAAATCTATTTTTAGCTGTGGTGGCCATCTTGAATTTCTGGCCGATCTGAAATTTTGCTAGGATCAATAAGACATCAAGAGCAACATTCCTGTGAAGTTTCATGAAAATCCGTCAAGTAGTTTCAGACGAGTAGTCGCTACAAGTTTTCAATATATAACTCTATGTAAACAAAGATGGCCACTGGCAGCCATGTTTAACGTCGAATCAAAATAATGTTCGACTCGGATAACCATCATGTCATGCTGATCATTTTAGAAAAAGTCCCATATCAATATCTCTTATAGTTTTCAAGAAGTAGTCGCTACAAACTTATTTTTTAAAAATCTATTTTTAGCCGTGGCGGCCATCTTGAATTTCCGGCCGACCTGAAATTTGGCTAGGATCAATTAGACATCAAGAGCAACATTCCTGTGAAGTTTCATGAAAATCCGTCAAGTAGTTTCAGAGAAGTAGTCGCTACAAGTTTTCATTATATAACTCTATGTAAACAAAGATGGCCGCTGGCAGCCATGTTTAACGTCGAATCAAAACGATTTTCGACAAGGACCAACATCATGTCATGCTGATCATTTTAGAAAAAGTCCCATATCAATATCTCTTATAGTTTTCAAGAAGTAGTCGCTACAAACTTATTTTTTAAAAATCTATTTTTAGCCGTGGCGGCCATATTGAATTTTCGGCCGACCTGAAATTTTGCTAGGATCAATTAGACATCAAGAGCAACATTCCTGTGAAGTTTCATGAAAATCCGTCAAGTAGTTTCAGAGGAGTAGTCGCTACAAGTTTTCATTATATAACTCTATGTAAACAAAGATGGCCTCTGGCAGCCATGTTTAACGTCGAATCAAAACGATTTTCGACAAGGACCAACATCATGTCATGCTGATCATTTAAGAAAAAGTCCCATAGCAATATCCCTTAGAGTTTTCAAGAAGTAGTCGCTACAAACTTTTTTAAAAACCTATTTTTAGATTTGGCGGCCATCTTGGATTTCACATCTACATGAATTTTTGCTAGGATCAACTAGACTTCATGGGCAACATTTCTGTAAAGTTTCATGAAAATCCATTCAGTAGTTTCAGAGGAGTAGTCGCTACAAAAAAAAGGTTAACGGACGGACGGACGGACAGACGGACGGACGACGGACACCGCACCACGGCATAAGCTCTGCTGATCTCTGATCAGTAGAGCTAAAAATGAAGTAACTACAGATTTAACAAAGAAAAATACAAAAATACAATATAGAATTGTTCAACAAATCAAGGGCCATAACCTGTCGTTACTAACTAGATCTAGCTGGTTTTCGAACTTGTCAAATATTTCATTGATATACCATGCTTTGCACAACTAGACATCATACTGAGGCTTCCTGCCAAATTTTGTAGAAATCCAACAAGCCGTTTAGGAGGAGTAGCGCCGACAAGAAATTTAAAGTAAAAATGTGAAAGTGCCATAACTCCGTCATAAATCAGCAAAGTGGAACAAAAGCATAAAATGCACAACTAGACATCTTACCGATGCTTCCTGCCAAGTTTCGTCGAAATCCAACAAGGCGTTTAGGAGGAGTAGCGCCGACAAGAAATGTAAAAAAAAATGTCAATGGGCTGTAACTCCCATCAAAACTCAATGAACCGGAAAAAAAATGCAGTAGGCACAGCAATGCTTCCTGCTAACATGGCGTTAACACCAAAACAAAAATTAAAAGAAAAAAATAATGACATAAAAAAATTAAAAGAAAAAAAAATAATAATCAAGAAATTTAAAAACAAAATATCAAGGGGCTGTAACTCCATCAAAAATCAACGAACCGGAAAAAAAATGCAATAGGCACAGCAATGCTTCCTGCTAATATGGCGTTAAAGGGACAATGTCCGTAACTTTTAGCTTACAAAACACACACTAATTATGTTCGCAAACATTACACACTAATCATTATTCAATTTTTACTAATTAAAAGCAAGATTGTTTGACGGAATTCAAATCGCGGTACAAAAAAAATGAATAACCACTTCGGGCGTTTGAACTCGCAGCTCAAACTAAAATTACACTCGCGGTAATAATAGTGAGCGTGAGCGTGAAGCAGCCGACATCGCTCCTACCTGAGCTAACCGGGCTATACATAATTCGCAATACACACTATGGTGAAAACCTAATGCGCTAATGGAAGTCACGTGATCGCAGAAAAGGTAAATATGGTGGGTCCCACTTTATTTACAAATAATAATTCAAAGCCCTTTTTTTCAAACTCACGAATGTATTACTACAGACTTCTTAGGGTCTATGCTCATGTTTTCATGTATACATTTCACTGAATAAAAGTCAGACAGTAATTTGGTTATGCTCAATATCTGCTAAATTACGGACAGTGTCCCTTTAACAACAAAAAAAAAAAATGAAAAAAATGAAAATGAAAAATAAAAGAAAAAAAAATGAAATTTAAAAAAAAAAAAAAAAAAATTCAAACAAAAGAAATAATTAAAACAAAATTATTCAAATTTTTTTTTAATTAAAACAAAAAATTACTATTAATAAAATAAAAGGCAAAACATCAGCTAAAGTTTGGTAAAGATCAGATGAAAAATGAAAGCCCTTTCGTATTAACGAGGTTGAATATAGCAGTTTTAACTAAATCCAGGGCCACAACTCCGCTGTTATTGGTCCAATCTTGCTGGTTTTTGAACTTGTGCGAGCTTTCATTTAATAACAATCTGGTAAAGTTTGATAAAGATCGGATGAAAAATGAAGGCCTTTGGCCAGTAGAGCTAAAAATCACCAGCTCCAAAAAGTAGGTCAAAGTCATACATGAAATCCAGGCATCCAGAAAAAAGATGCACTAACGAAGACACAACTACGTCAAAATAGAATATGTTTTCTTCAAAGATTAGCTATAAATTAGATTTAAAACATCTAGTGCATAATTCTAGTTCCTGAGAAAGTGATGTAAATTTAACAATTAAAGTTATCTGCCCTTTACTGGGATGGTGAAAGTCACATCCACACATTTGCTTTGTCACGTTGCAATGTACCACTCAAGATACAACTATAAGCAAAGTTTGAAAGGTCTTAGTGCATATAGTTTGTGAAAAAGTGACCTAAATGCTAAAGTTGAAAGTAAAAATTATAAGGTTATCTGCCCTTGCCTGGAGGGTCAAGGTCACTTCCACATTTGCTTTGTCACATTGCCATGTATCACCCAAGATACAACTATAAGCAAAGTTTGAAAGGTCTAGTGCATACAGTTTGTGAGAAAATGACCTAAACGCAAAACTTGAACCTAAAAATTAGTAAGTTATCTGCCCTTTGCTTGGAGGGTCAAGGTCACTTCCACATTTGCTTTGTCACGTTGCCATGTACCACCCAAGATACAACTATAAGCAAAGTTTGAAAGGTCTAGTGCATACAGTTTGTGAGAAAATGACCTAAACGCAAAACTTGAACCTAAAAATTAGTAAGTTATCAGCCCTTTGCTTGGAGGGTCAAGATCACTTCCACATTCGCTTTGTCACATTGCGATGTACCAACCATGATACAACTATAAGCAAAGTTTGAAAGGTCTAGTGCATACAGTTTGTGAGAAAATGACCTAAATGCAAAACTTGAATGTTGACGCCGCCGCCGCCGCCTGGAAAAGCAACACCTTTGTCTCTTTTTTTCTTCGAAAAGGCGAGACAAAAAGTGTGGGGTGGGGTTGGAGGGGTGCACGCGGTAGGACGAGGGAGGTTGGGGTGGGGTTATAGGTATACAAATAAATAAACAAAACGGAAATATATGAACTAGAAATGTGTCCAAAGGACACTAATGCCCTGCTAAAGGGTTATTTGTTGCTTACACAAGAGCTGTCAGCGCTGCTCGGCTATTCAAATTTTCAGAGAACAAGAAATGATATAGGAAACAAGAGCTGTCGCAGAATATCTCAGCTCGACTATTCGATTTTTCAGAGAATAATAAATTATATAGCTAGTATATACCATCAGAAAACAAGGCTAAAACAATGTGGGGTGGGGTTGGGGGCGCAACATAGCTATGTGTAAGAATTGATCAAAACTACAGAGAAATATGTAAAAAAAATAAAAATAAAATCTTTTTGTGTGGGGTTTGGGGTGGGGTAGGGGAGAGGTGGGGTGGGAGGGTGGAGGGGGTAGTGGGGGTGGTGAGGGCAATATATATGTGTAAGAAGCTATGTAAGAATTCACCAAAACACAAAAATCAGGGGCGTACCTGGAGCATTTTGAAATGTACGCCAGATATGAGAAGCGTAGCTGCGAACGGAGTAGCGACGCTGCGAGTGGGGGGTAGGTGTGGGAGGGTTTCCCCATCCTGCCGGTGGGGGGTTGAACATTTTGAAAATTAGGAGGCAAATGATGAAAGCATGTAATAGCAACTAACTATTCTTTAAATCCATGAAAGGTCGACTGTGTTTTTGAAATATGGTTAGTACTGGACTATTGGTTACCCTTTATTACTGGACGTATTCGAAAATCTTTGAATAACAGTGCATCTATTACCGAATACGATTCGAATATGGGACATGTTTGCTTCATCGAATATTCGATTGCCAGTATCATTACGCCTCAAAGTTTAAACAATTTCCTTGGTAAAACAAAAACCTCAGAAAAAATCAGAATTGTGGATAAATATAGGAAAATGAATACGATATTCACGCCACATGTTTATATCGACCCATCTGATGACACCTACATCAGGCACCTACAGTAATCATGATCACTGTTCCAGCAAAGCTGTGCTAAATCTATACTCCCCAAAATAATTTAAGGACCACGTTTTTGTTTGTGTCATTTTTTAATTGTGCCATATATTGAACATCTTTTTGCAGTTTTTAAGAATTGATACTTGACCTAAAAGTAACAACTTTTTATATGGATATGAATTGCAGAATATTAACGATTAAGTAATTATTGTTCTTTTTTGTGGTCCTTAAATTATTTTGAGGAGTATAGTACTAATGTCCAATTGGTGGTATCACACATTTATCACATTAATGTTAAAGGGACACATGGCGGTCTTGAAGTTTTTATCAAGCATTAAAATTAATGTCTCAATTTATTAATCCTTTGTATATATTATTTAAACTTGAAACCTTCTTGCATATATATATATTAAATAAAATTCTGAGTTTTCAAATTTTCTTTGTTATTCTACCATAGGTTAAAATATAGTATTGGTGTAATACTATAATCGGCAGTTAGAAATATGCAGAATCAATTTGCTTTATACTTTCTTATACGTATAATTAATATTAATGATC
>JAWPHD010017016.1:0-46881 GCA_037043455.1 Cyrtodaria siliqua | reverse complement strand
CGGCCTTCCACTCTTAATTTACAACACCTTAAGAAGGGTATTCAGAATTTACATACTTAATTTGCTCTAGTTCCAGCAGAAAAAGCTTCCAGCAATATAATTTTTTTCTGACGACTACATTATATCAATACTTTGAATGCTGAGCTAGCGAGCACTTCTGCTTATCTAACTACACCTCTGCTGGAGACGGACATTGTTTCCCAGCATGTGACCTTTATGGAGACTATAAAGGTTTCTGTAATTGGTAAGCAGACGAAGCTCCCTACAATGTACTGGATACCCAAACTTCACAAAATTCCTTACAAATCACGCTTTATCGCTAATTCTAGTTCATGTACCACGAGCAATATATCAAAACTATTGACTTCCTGACTTTCCGCGATTAAAGAACATATTGTAAAATATTGCGGAAAGGCCTTCGAGAACTCACGAATCAATCTGTTTTGGTCTATCAACAACTCTGGAGAAGTTCTTGACAAACTCCGGTGTAAGCATTTTCATGCCTCTTCTCTAAGCACCTACGAATTTTCTACACTGTATTCTACACTACCACATAATCTTATCAAAGAAAAATCAAAGAAAATCAAAGAAAAATTGCTTCAGCTTATTCAGAAGACATTTGCTAGAGAAGGTACAACTTTTCTAGCTTGTAGTAATGTCAAGGCTTTCTTTACTAACGCCCCCATTGATAAGTATTAAGACTTGTACTGATGTTTGTAGAGCCTTATCTTTTCTTCTGGATAACATCTTTATAAGATACGGTAAAACTATTTACCGCCAGGTTGTTGGTATTTTTATGGGTACTAACTGTGCGCCACTTGTTGCAGATTTGTATTTGTACTGCTATGAAGGAGATTTTATGCTGAGTTTGTCACCTGCTAGTCAGGGTGAAATTATTGATGCATTTAATAATACTTCTCGGTATCTTGATGACATACTCAATATCGATAATCCGTTCTTTGCTCATATGGTTACTAACATTTATCCAACAGAGCTCACGTTGAATAAAGCCAACAGTTCGGATACAGTAGCAACATTTCTTGATCTTCATCTCTCGATTTCAAATGATTGTATTCATACTAAAATCTATGATAAGAGAGATGATTTCAATTTTAACATCGTTATCTATCCACACCTGGATGGAGATGTACCTCGTGCTGCCTTATATGGGGTGTATATCTCCCAGCTCATTCGATTTGCTAGAGCGTGTAATGATGTTATAGACTTCAAAGATCGAAATCAAGTTATTACAAGTAAACTTCTTCAGCAGGGTTTTCGTTATCACAAACTACGTAGATCTTTCTCTAAATTATACCGCCGCAACGAGGGCCTGCTGGAAAAGTACAACACCAACCTTAAAACACTTCTGCGACTAGGCATATCACAACCCTCATTTTATGGAAATGTGGTCTATACACTTCGAAAGTTAAAGGGGTCTGACGGGTTTCCTGACCGCTTTACAAAATTAATCAGGAAGTTCGTCAGAAAAGGATATAACCCTTTGGTTTTACAGCGCACTTCATGTTTAGTGATTGACCCTTCTACAGTCAGTCATTACGCTTCACTTTTCACTTGTGCGATGACTGGACTACCTCTTGGAACTCTATGATTGTAACTACTGAAATCCCAATTAAGGGAGGTGGGTGCATGAGCTTTCGTCCCTCGGGTTTTCAGGTCGTACCCTATATTTGTTTTCTCTTTAGCTGCAACTACTATGGTTGTTCAGTACGATTCTGGATACATCCTGAGATGTTTATTATTTTGTATGTATATCTTTAGTTAGTTTCTCTGGATGTGGACTTTATTGTTAGAGATTTCCTTTTGATGGGATGTAGTTTTGTTTACACTGTCTTGTCTTTTTGGGCGCTGAAGACAGGATAATAGCGAGGATTGTGCGCAAATAAAATCGATTCAAGCTAACCAGTAGGCCTTATTGCCTACTGACCGTTCCAAGTCGGTAATCCTGTCTTCACCACCCTTTCTGTTTTTTTTGTCTCTTTCATTGTAGTTTCAAGTCCTTGTTTGCAGTACAGTGCGGACCTACGATGCCACCTGCGTTCGGACGCTGTGGTTTCTATAGGACCCTATATATCATTTAGGTCGATTTCAGTGTCTCTTAATTTTGGTTTAATACGAAGACCAAATGGCCTTCGGTTTTCGATCAAAAAGAGTTTCACAACTAGGATTAAAAACATTATCGAAAGTTGGGTTTGAAGGGTTAGATTTTAATTTAATGGCATATTGAAGGGCTAATTTGTCCCGTCTATGAGACTAGAGGGACGTAGGGGATGGTTAGCCGTATAGAAGTTAAAACGGGTATCTATGATGTTAAAAATAGTATTTTTACAAGAAGAAAGGAAGCTAGGGTCATCATGTTCTCTACGACTCATTTAATACTAAAATCCTCAATGGATAGGGTGATCTCTGACCACGGCATGCCTTAAAATCAATCACAGAAGGCAATATATACTTCGGACCTTTAGAAAACAAATGCCAAATACGTTTATCTATAATATTAAATTTACCAGTAATGACATGACCGGCCGGGGCATAGCAAAATTTAGATGTTCTATACTCGCATTTCTTAGGAGTGTTATTTACTATATCAGGGTCAGACACTATTTTGTTGCAGTTGAAAATCATATTTCTAATTATCTTTTTGTACTTTTTTCGGAATTATTGAAATATTTAGGAATAGAATCAACAACACGATTATCTCAAAAACTACTTGGGATATCAATAAATAAAATCAATGCCCTTAACATGATTAAGATAAATATTTTTTAGAAAATGTCTGACGTGATCAGACTCCTTGTCAATATGGGGTCGGAGAACATGATGCCTATAGCTTTGAATTAAGGAAGCAGTCTTATACAAAGGATATGTTCGAATAAAAATATTGTCTGCTTCCTCGTCAATTAGCTTAAGTGAAGAAATGGATAGACATGATACAGAGAGGAGACAAGAAAGCATCGAGAGATTTCCAGTCTGTTTATAAATAGTATGTAAATCGGCGACTGACATAGTAATACGTTATTTCCGTTCGATGTTACCATTACGTCTACAACCATGATATCTAAATTTACGCTTTCGAATGGAAAATATAGCAAAAATGTCAATATAAGGCTCTTTTGAACTATTTCCTTGTTGATAAATATTATCATTAAGTCTCAGTTGAAATGGTGTCTGCAAGTTTGTCATCCACTTTAATTTTTCTATATGTCTAGATTTTATTTTAAAATTTTGGCTGCATCATTATCATAAATTATATATTCAGGTTGTACAGTGACGTTACTAAGACTATGACCTGACTGACGAAAGTGTAGGTACAGGTAATTCATTAACTTTTTGGCATTGCCTGCATTAGATTGGAAATAACTTAACTAAGAAAATAAGTGGTGTTTGTTGAAATAAGTAAAGTACTTTTGAAGTTATGATGAGTTAAAAATAGCAAGTTCACCATACTGTGCCGATGACGTCACCAAAACAGCGCGCACCAAATCTGCGCATGTGGTATTTTTTTATATCACCCTGCGATTTACTATCACCCTGTACTATCACCCCCCGCATCAGATAGTAACAAATTACAAATTGTTGTCTATGGGGATTTAGCATGACCGTGAGTAATAAACTTGAACTCTTCGTGACAAAAGACTTAAACGCCTACAACCAATCAATCATTGCCATTGCGTTTGGTCGTGGTTTCCACAGGACGATTTGTTTCGTTTTAAAGTATAAAAAGAAATACGGAAACTTATGTGAAACAGCCGACTTATTAAATATGCCGTTGCTCAGTAGAATAAACTCATCGGTAAGAAATCGGCATCACAAGTCTCACTACACAGTAAGAAACAATAGTGCAATGTACGACAATAGTGCAATGTACGACACCACATAAATTAAAAAAAGAAGATCAACATATCAAGTTAAGTACTCTCTCGTATAGGAAAATAACAGTGTTTCCTATAAACGTGACGTTTACCCTGGAAACATTCAGTTGACAATGGTCCAGTACACTGTATTCATATATAGTCAATATACTTATAACTGAAAGAGCTTCATGAAAACATTTGAAGTTTTTCAGTTGAGCCTCATTGAAATTCCATACGTATATACCATCTGAGCATCCTATCGTCTGCTTCAGACAAAGCCAAACTACGATGTGTGCAGAATAAACTTGAACTTTTCGTGACAAAAGACTTTACCGCCTACAACCAATCAATCATTGCCATTGCGTTTGGTCGTGGTTTCCACAGGACGATTTGTTTCTCATTCCAGCACATTCGCCAAAAAACATATTTTCGAATACAATTCGGGAATGGGTGCAATATTAATTACAACAAACTGTTGAAGAAGTTTTCCTTTTTATGAGTGAACTTGTAACAATTCAAAGATTGACTGCATCACCTTATTTTGAACGTATGTATCAGCGCGTACGCAAGTTCATGGATATATACATAAAGCATTACAAACACTAACTTCTATTCTATTATAGTCCAGTCAACAATAGCACTTCATGTGCAACGAACTAATTATTGACAACGATATAAACAAGGAATTATTGTGTTTTGCGAAGCCGGAAAAGAAATAACTTGCCCAGCCAAGATTTTCACTATTCCAATTCAATATTTTCATTGCCTAAAAATATAAAATTGAACTTCGTGTGGACTGGTATAGTTTAGGGTCATAGCGGCAACAAACATTATCATTAAATTAAAGTGATCCTGCACAGCGCACACATGCTATGTGACAGAAGGACGTACGTTTATGTCCCTCTACACACACACACACACACACAAACACACACACACAACTATCCTGGTTAGTATTGCATAATTGTTATTTTTTACGTTTGGGCCTTATCCTAATATGCAGCCCACATATTTGTTCAATATGAAATTAACATGCATGCAATAAACATGATAAATGTGTAAGTGTCACTTATCACATAGCATTTGAATACTTTTATGTTAGTTATGGTTAAATTTAATGTCTGTTTTATAGGAAGCTGTTTTATAATATTTTAAATAAATGTATATGTATCACATATACCGTATTTCTATATGGAAATATGTTTTCCTATTTCTGGTTTCTTAATAACATTGTAATTATTGGGTTTTTTAACGTGTTGTTTCGATCGACTTTGTTCTGTCATAGCAACATTTCCTGTAAGACCTTTATACCTACATTTGTTATGTTACAGTTGCAGTATCTTCCAACTTTAACTATTTTTAGAAATCAAGTCCAAAGCCATAATGAGAATGCAAATCACGCACATCGCATACTTCGCTGCTACGAGGACTGATCGTAAAGATCTGAGACAGATCGATTGTATACGGATGTACACATATATGGATCCAGTTTATATACATTAGGTATTAGGTATGACATAAGTTTCACTATGGCAACCCATTTGTAAAGTTCGCAGAGCACGCCAAAACAAATTAATATATTTTTACTACGATTTTCGTGTGCTTTGTACCATTGGTAGTCACTTAAAAAATGTGTCAAAAGTAATTTTTGGAGTTACGTCGACATATTAAAATGTGCAGCCGTTTACCTTATACGATGTAATATAATTCAACACAGATACGGATACGGATGATCCGCAACATCTCATATATTGCTTCACAGCATTACTCGAATGTATATTGAAGGTCACAACATTGGTTACGTCATACTAGCGCCAAAACGAATTTCCATTCAAACTCCATCTATTGTTTCAATCTCTACCCAGAGTACACTCGTTCCTCATTTGACTCTGTCAACGCCAAAGGAAGTAGGGCGAACGGTTAGGTCACGTGATTATTCAAAATAGTTATGACGATGTTTATAATAAATCCTTTTGCGTGATCTGCAAAGATAAAATATAGACCTATATTAAATAATTTCAATTTTTATTTCTATGAGTTAATTTTCTTTAGTAATTGTTTGCTATCGAGCTTCGGTTTGGAATGTTTACATATGCGTTTCGATCGAGGAGACCTAAGTACGTATTAGTTTTTAGTAAAATAGTCCCGATTTAAACTAAATTGTTTTCATGCATTATTTCAAATCTTGCAACATCTAATTTGCAGATAATTATTCTGAACATTATATTTACACAAGAAACACATAAGTTTCAGGCAAACATATTCCAATTTAACAGGTTTTACCAAAATCTTGTAATTTAGTAGTTAACAGAGATATATGTGAGTGCAAGGAACGATAACTCTGAGTGGAGATTGCTATTGTTTGTTTATATGAAAGCATTGATAACACCTTCATCTGTATTGTAAATATATATGCATCGCAAATCATACATCATCACGTGTGGCTAACTGCTTTATTGTTTATATAGCAACAGTGTAATTTTATCTGTGAAGTTGCCTTCCGGCTAACAGAATGTCGAAATCGTGAACAAACCGAAGCGTCGATATACATACGAGGCGGGATACTGAAGAATGACGGGATTGGCCGAGTTTTCACGATTGAGATACGGATACATTGAGAAATAGATGTATGACGTCGGATATCAGAAGCACAGTCGTTAAATGTTGAGTGGACATTGGAAATACTCAAACAGAAACTTTGATTGGATAAATCAACGGTTACAAGATCAACAGTTTCATGTGCCCTAGTATTCTGGTGGTATAAGAAGTTTAGAGACGCAGATCGAATACAGACGGTGACAGCAGGACTCGAATACTCAACGTAATCAATAGACATCTGGCGTTAGTAGAAAACGCGCTTTCAGAGGATGTTGTGCTACCCTAGCACAATGCGCAAGCGCATAGGAGGTTGTCACTTACTTTGGAACTCGTTGTTATAGGCGACCGTAAAACGTCTCCCTGTACATCCAATCAATAATGCTATTTTTACATCCTACAGGGATTGTATGACATTCATTGATCCAGTTTTTCCTTAAACACGTGTGTTTCATATACCGCGTTGAAGGTTTTGTGCTCATAGACATTTTGGCCCATTTTATTAGGCTTTTCCTTAACTTTCCTCATTATCTTGTATTAGACACTGACATCGAGTTTTGGTCCTCTTTTAACAGTCCGTAAGTTTACTAATATTATTTATTGTGGATCTTTGATACGATTCTATTTCGTATCTCTAATAAATACTAATTTGGCCCTTATTTCGATTTTCACAGAATGGTATTACTCTAAAAAAACAAAACAATTATGAGTCTATTAGATAAATCAACGGTTAGAAGATCAAATGTTTCATGTGCCCTAGTATTCTGGTGGTATAAGAAGAAACTTTTAAAATAAATCGTTCACCTCTTCGGTTAAACTCTGCGTCATCAATACAAATTCCACAAAATTACTCTTCATTTCTTAGAACTAAACCATATGTACGCCTTACAACTTTAATACATACTGATAAAGGTGATCCTTTGAGAGCAACAAACACAATTAAGAGAATAAAGCAGCAGACTCGGTTTTATTGAGTCTGTTCATGAGAAGTAATGAAAGAAGCAACACTTCTCACGCCCCCTAGCACCGGCTTATGCGGTATTCTACTTCACATCCTCATTCGGCAACCTCGTTTTATGTTCCTTCTAATAATATTACTAGGATTTTTAATAATGGCTCAAAAAATTCCGTAACTCCTCTAGGATCACCTGTTTTGAGGAAATACCATATAAAGTCTCCTTTCAGAAATCATTTAGTTCATTCAAGACGCAGGGTGTTTCCGTCTATTAATAAGTGCAATGCTAAGAGGTGCAGTTGTTGCAATTATTTATCTTGCAAGTCCACCATTAAATCAGCTGTTAATGGTAGATGTCTAGCTTCAAATGTTGATTGACACTTTCATCAGTCAGGTCATAATTTTAATAACGTAACTGTTCAACCGGTTGAATATATATTTTTTGATAATGATACTACTTAAAGCTTTAAAATAAAAGCTAAACATATTGCAGAACTTAAGTGGATGAAAAACTTACAGACATCTTATCCACGCGGCCTTAATGGCAATATATATCAAGAAGGAAATATTTCTAAAGATCCTAATATTGACATCTTTTCTATATTTTCTACTCGAAAGCGTGAATCTAGGTCTCATGGTCTTAGGCGTAATGGTAACATCAGACGTAAATCAAGTGTAATTATTTCTGTCGCTGATTTACATACTATGTTTAAACAGTCTGGAAAGCACTCTATGCTTTCAGGGCTTACCTCTTTGTCCATTTCTTTACTAAAGTTGATCGACGAGGAAGCCGACACAATTTTCATTCGTACAGATCCCTTGTATAACACTGCTTCCATAGTTCAAAGCTACACACAACATGTTCTCCGATCCCATATTGACATGGAGTCAGATTATGTCAGGCATTTTCTAAAACTACTATATATTAATAAAGGTATTGATTTCATTGACACGCCTTGTATTTTTCGAGATACTTATTTAGTTGATTCTATCCCAAACTATTTCAAACATTTCGAAAGTCCTGTAATTTGTTATAAGTATAAAGCCTATTAGAAATAATATTTTCGACTATAACAAAATAGTTTCTGACCTTGATATAGTACATAATACTCCCAAGGAATGTGAATGCAACACATCACAATTTTACTATGCTCCAGCAGGTCATTTCATCACTGGTAATTTTGATATTGTTGATAAACGTATTCGGCATTTGCTTTCGAAAGTTCCTAAATATAGATTACCTTCAATTATTGATTTTAATGCCTGTCGTGCCCAGATCGCCCACTCCATTGAAGATTTTAGTATAAAATGGTGTCGTAGAGAACATGCGGACTCAAATTCGCTTTCCACTTGGAAAAAGCCAATTCATAAAATTATAGATACACGTATTAACTTTTATAATGCTAACCCCTCTTTACTTCCTCCGAGACCAAGGTTTTCCTTTCGTAATTTAAAATCGAGAATTCAGGAATTTCATAATAAATTTGTTCCTGCAGATAAAGCAGCTAATAATGTAATTATTGTTTGACGCCTACATTACGTCAGTGTTTTATCTCTGGAACTCGGCAGTACCAATTCGTATACTCCAGTTAATTCTACTGAGGATGATGTTTCCGCACATATCACTCAGTGCACTACTTTCAAGGCTGGTGTAAACGATAAGCAAAATGAACTGCCTACTATATACTGGGTTCCTAAATTACATAAAAATCCGTATAAGGCTCGCTTTATTTCGAATTCTAGTGCCTGCACCACAACAAACATCTCCAATTTTTTAACTTTTTGTCTTACTGCCGTTAAAGATCACGTTAAAATATATTGTGATATAACTTATGAAAATTCTTGGATTAATTTATTTAGGTCTATACAAAATTTAGGAGACGTTCTTGATAAAAAATTCAATAAAGGCTAAGTTTCATCAATAAGCATTTATGACTTCTCTACACTATATACAACCTTACCACATCAGCTTATTAAAGACAAGCTAATTTCTCTTATTCCAAAAACATTCGCTAGAAAAAATACTACATTTTCGGCATGTATTTATATCAAAACGTTTTATACTAACGGCAGTTTAGACAATTATACTATGTGGACCTGCTATGAAGTTTGTGGAGCACTCATCTTCCTATTAGATAATATTTTCGTCAGGTATGGAACCACCGTTTATAGACAAATTGTTGGTATCCCTATGGGTACGAACTGTGCACCACTTGTCGCAGATTTGTTTTTATTTTGTTATGAAAGAGATTGCATGTTGAGTCTTTCACCAGATACCCAGGCAGATGTTATTGAAGCCTTTAATGACACCTCTCGGTATCTGGATGACATATTGAACATCGACAACCCTTTCTTTCTAACTATGGTTAATAATATTTGTCCTAAAGAACTTCAGCTTAACAAAGCTAATATATCTAATACATGTAATAACGCTTCTTTTCTTGATTTAGATCTCTCGATTGAAAAAGGTGAAATAATTAGCAAAATCTATGAAAAGAAAGATGATTTTAATTTTGACATTGTTAATTATCGCCACTTGGATGGGGATGTTCTCCGAGCAACTTCTTATGGGGTGTATGTGTCTCAACTTATTCGTTTTTCAAGAGCTTGTACTCGAGTTGAGGACTTTAATATTCGTAATCTTTGTATAACTAAAAAGCTACTCAATCAGCGTTACCGTTACCATAAACTCGTAAAACCTTTGCAAAATTGTATTATCGTAACCCTGATTTTCTTTCCAAATATAAGAAGTAATTTAAAGAGTCTTCTGCGACAAGGAATATCACAACCTGACTTCTATGGTGATGTGATTTATAAACTTCGTAAGATTTTTGGTCATGAACACTTTCATACTATCTTTGTTAAACTTGTTAAAAAGTTAATCAAAAGAGGTTATGCCTCTATATTATTTGGCAACGTACTGCATGCTTGGTGGTCGACCCTTTAACAGTTCGCCACTATGCTTTCCTCTTTAATTGTACGATGACCGGACATGCTGTGGACCCTAGGATGACGCCTACCTAAAGCCCATTGGGACGGTGGCGTTTGATGTTTGTCTATGATCTTTCTTGTCGTGCCCTTAATGGTTTATTCTCGTGTTGCTCTGGCTTCTGTTAAGTCATTGAGTACCTTCATTGTGGCTTTCTAGGCTATTGTTTTTTTGTATTATATTTACACGAGCATATTTGTGTTATACTTATATTGCCTATTGATGCTGCCTTGTTGGTTAGAGATTAGATCATGGCGGGGATTTCGTTATTTAAACTGTCCTGTTTTAATGGGATAACAGTAGGGTAAGTGTGAGGTTTGGTGCTCCGTAGAACCGGTTTAATCCCCCAGTGGCCTACTTTGCCACTGACCGTTCCAAGGCGGTAGCCCTATTGTCAACCCTTTTGTGTTTGTGATGACGTAAGTATTTATTATTACTTTTGCCTTCTTGTTTATTTGTTTGCGTGTTTGTTTCTGTGTTTTGTGGTTGACTGTCCTCCTTGAATGCTACTTTCCCTGTCCGATCTTTTTATATTCCTTAATCGCATTGAGCTTCACTTTATTCGGACGATTTATCTCGCATGGACATTTTAGTGTTTCCATAGATTAAATCACAGCTACGCTTCGGAAGATTTGACGATTTGCATGATTTGAAAACGGAAGTAATGAACATTATCAAAACATTTGAGAAGACATGGTATGATAGGTGGTTCTACAAATGGGTTCAGAGACACATAAAGTGGTGCATTGAGTGCAACGGATGATTCTTTAACAAGGAATGACTTAGTGTGTAAGATAAAATGTATCGTATTACATGATTTTAAAAACGTTCAACATCATGCCACGAGCTGCTCTGCGATGATTTACCTTGTTCATGTGTTTGTAGAACATCATAACGTTAACGTTTATGCATAGTTTTACAACAACATCCATCATATAGTACCGGAATATTATAACATTATTCCCATGTAAATAGTGTTGTCAAATATTTCCTCAGTATACAAAATCCCAGAACTTTCAGAAAAACCCTCGTATGTTTCCCTTTTTAATCCTTGTAATTGTAGTTTGTATTGAGTGCGTGTTTTTTGTTCTATTCGACATGTGTATCTGCTTTTATATAGCTAGGAAAGTTTAACTTGTTATACATAAATACTGATTTCCAATGCAGAACTTACATTTCAAATGTTTCATCATTTGAACTAATGACGTCAACCATTTATCAAGGGATAAATTGATTCATTCAGCTCACTGTTTTCTCTTGTCAATATAACAATATAAACTTTGGTAAATCTTATGCCTTATATATATAATATTTATAATATGACCTTGCTGTGACATGATGTATACTTAAAGAATCTACAGGTGACGGACGGCAAAATATCAAAATTCATGCAAATGCCTCATCTCATTACCTCGATTCTTGTTTGTTTACCCAGTAGACAGTCACGGCCTTATTTTGATAATACATTTCGCCACAAACCACCCAAAGCAAACAGAAAAAACATATTTGTGCCATTGTGTATGTAAATATGATCATTCGTTTGGTTTGGTTTAAACCTATTTTATTGCAACATTTACATCTGTTTGCAAACGGGTTGGGCCCCAAGTTTTACACCAATAGTTACGATCCGTCCCTATACAATTTGTTTACAACAATCAATAGTATGACAGTTGAATAATCACAAAACATTGTAAACAATTATAGAAGTGCATTACTGAGGTTAACGATATATGTAACGAGAAAGAAAGAGGATGAAAAGGAAAGACAGTTAAAGATTTCTGGTAAGGGATCAAATGTGATCAAAATGAGTATCAGCAAAAACGTTTGGTTTCTTTAGTATATTTTTGCACTGCTATAAACACAAGCTCACTATCACTATTGGTCAGCTCTGGATTAACAGAACACAGCTTATCAACACTTAAAGGGTGAAACAGTTGTGTCGAAATAAAGAGCGTACGCCTTTGTTCACTATAACGACAACACATAAATACTTAGTGTCCGACGTCGTCTCTTTTTATTTTGAGAATAATTCGGTTCTCCATATATTATAGTGACAAAGTCATTCGAATGTCTTATATTATAATTCTTTAAATTTCTGACGAAGGGCGACACTAATTGAGCTAATGCATTTGGTAGCATGATAGTGTTTTTGGTTTTAAATCCTTTTTTTATTCGAGCTTATGAAGAAACACGTCTGCGTGCTAATGAGAGCCAACCGATTTCAGCAATTAACTTATTAATCGAAACGGACCTAGTTAATTCAGTAACAATTCTTGAGCATTAGGTTGATATGTAAACTAATGTGCTAGTGCGTCGGTGCGTTGAGACATTTTGATTTAATATGATACACAATACGAACAAACAAACAAAGAATATAAGATACATTATATATAGGATCTAAATGGGCGTACATCTTTCATATACGATTTATGAAACGAATTATGAATTATTTGAATTTTAACGAGCCTTTTGGCGCGTACAAAAATAAAATAGTTAATAACGGGTTTCATAAGTCTTATATGGAATAGGGACAGTTTAAATAATAAGTACAATATAATTCAGATGAACATAAATCCGCCAGACAACCTTTAGCGCCAAAACATCATAACAGCACGTCACAGTATATGACGTCATAACGTCATGTCATACACATCGTTGGGTATCACCGAGTTTATGTTTTATATCTTTACAAAAGGACAGTTTACGCTGACTTGTTAAAAAGTACAAACTCATTTGTATGACGTTAATTATTTTGTTAGTAAATACTAAGTTTATCACTTAAATCCAGATGAATTTATATTAATATCTTAGTGTCAGTTAACAAAAAATGTGCAGTGTTACTCGTCGGGGGCCACTTTCCGTCACTTATGTAAACATAAACTAATTTTTCAGAGAAATCTATGTATCCTGACAATTTTTACTCTATTTTCTATTAGGTTACCTCTTCCTGGAAATTAGATACCAAAGAATTTTGTTTTATATAAATTATCGAAGTGGCACGTGACATGTTTATAAACAGACTAAAACTTAGAAATCATTTTGTTTACAAGCCCAGTTTCCGTCATGTATTTTATCGAGTGATAGATTCAACTAGGTCAAGATACAGTAAACTTTTATGAATTAGAAACTTGTTTGCAAGTCTATTCATCAATTTCATAGTAAAAATGGTATGTTTGCATTGTTCCATCAGTCACCTCGATCGTTATAACAATGCGCCTGGAATCGTCAATGTAAAACAATTTTACACTGTAAAGATGGGTAACTCGATGTAAATCAAACAGATACAGGTTGTACGAGTTGCTTCTCTTTGGTTAAACTATATAATCAGGGTATATTTTAAGTGCGTCCACTGAAGAGTGATAAAAATATGACGTCATTACAATGTTATTTGTTTAATAGTTTATTATGCGGCAGTATGCGCGCGCATCCCTAACCCCATATAAGGAAGTAAACACTTTTTTCGGAGAAATACCTTTCGTTTTTGTACCGCTTATTTACTTTTTGGTTGTTTTCCTGTTTCCAATCTTCAGTTATAAACCTCTGACAATAAGTGACATCGCGTAAGTAATTTGCAGTGTAAACACGTTTTTTAAATGAGAATGACGGAAACTGGGCTTGGACGGAAACTGGCCTCTGACGAGTACACATTTCATGTATGTCAAAATCGTTCCAGTTTGTATTACACATGTGTACAAACAATAACATATGAAATGGGTGTTCAACACTGCTAAAAAGGGACGTTATGTGATAAAGTGATAAAAGCAAATATAACTTGAACAATAATATCGCTGTTTGCGCATCAAACGCAGCAAAAACAAAAGCGCATCAAACGCAGCCAAAACAACGACAAATGCGGTAACAAACTAGTTTAATCAGTATCATAGTAACATGAAGAGAAATATAAATGTGATTTGAATGGTAATAAAACACCTAAAATAACTAATACCGCGAAAACATTATTTTGCAATGGAAACCTAATGTAAGAGGATCATTTAATAAATAGTGACAACGGTCTGACATCTAAATAACAAATGGTGTTTCAGACATTTTAAATGAACCATGGTAGGAATGTCCTACTTTTAATGATGAAAACGTACAATAACAGTTGCATGCAGATAGAAGATATAAATATAAGGAAATAGCAAATAATGTCTACAGAATATGTTGAGACTAACAATGAGGAAGAAACGTAGACACTTGCTGGAAGCGGGTCTCTTCATATTGTACGATAACGCGACGCCCCTTAACTCAGAACACTTAAAGTCGTAGTAACATCATACAGTTGGGAAGTTTTGAGTTATCCCGCTTATTCTCTAAATTTTATTCCGTCTGCCTTTGATGTTTTCCCGAAGTTAAAAGGACCGCTTAGAGGACGTCGATATTCTGACATGGAATAGCTACAATGTGCCGTGGCCAAATAAGTGAGGCATATCAACTTTGGTTGCCTAGCAATCCGGTTTTGCTATGATAACCAATGAGACGGGAATCGGTTATTCAACACAAGAGATGTTGTATTGAAGGATTTTAGATAAGGAAACTTATTTGTATTTATAACGTTTAAAATACTATGCCACAGCCTATCGAATGACATTCGTATAGTATCCATCTCGGAATTCGCCATGTTCCGCATTTGTGCAACGTATGTGTTCCATATGACAGTAACTCGTACGCTTAACGTACATGTTGATCATTTTATGATATGTTGTGATTACAAATTACTACTACAACAATGTCTTATAAAATATAGATGACATAGTCTTTTTCATAGTCCACATATTGTATTGGTCATACAAAATCAAACAAGCACACACACACACACAAACACACACACACACACACTATAATAGTAATACAAAACGCAATATCAAATATAAATCACTCAGTATTTACATTAGATTCAAGTGAGTCAAAGCTCTAAATACAGGTGAATATTAATAATAGGACAAAATTGCTTTAAACACACCTTCGCTACAGTCACGCAGTTGCTGCATAGATGTATATATAATATAACAATGTAAAGGTAGTTGTTAATTAAAATAAGTACAGGATAATAATCAACATGAATTAAATGTAGGAGTTTATGTGGGAAAATAGTTAAATATGTCGAAACACTGTCAGAGGGCAGTCCTCAGTTTCGCACGAATGTCCATGTAGTAAATCAGAAGGGAAAACAGCTAAGCATAATTTAGGTCCATGGATGGTATTAATAATAATAATAATAAAGTGCATGTTTGCGTTTTTTCTCCGTTTTGTTTACCTATAACCTAAATTTGATATTATAATAGTGGTATATGCTTTCTTTGGGTTTTTGGAGGCAATAAATAGAAAAATGCGAAACTATCAAAAATACCCAGAAAATAGCTAAATTGGCTGATTTTGCCTCAGCCTCACGGGTTCAGTAGAATATCGCATAAGCCGGTGCTAGGAGGCGTGAAAGGTGTTGCCTTTTACATTACTTTCCATGAACCGACTCAATAAAACCAAGTCTGCTACTTTTATCACTTGTTTGTGTTTGTTGCTTCCAAGGTATCCATTTTTCAGTATTTATTCATCAATTTGGAATAATTTCTTAAAAAGCCGGGGAAGGTATGTAAAATTTAGCATTTCCTGATACATGTATGCAAGAGCATGTTGAGTGCAGAAATGACCCTGATATGCTGAGGAAATATATTTTTATTGTTATTTATTGACATTTAAAATATTGGTAAACAGGCATTTGAGGCTTGTTCTTAGAGGGGGCAGTATGTGTGTGTGGGGGAGGGGGGGGGGGCGGGTGAGTGTGTGGGAGTGGGGGGGGGGTAATCTTAATGAAATGAGGCAAACATTGTTAAGAAAATGTTTGTTGGTACTTTTATTTTGTATGAAAACATGGTAATTTAAATGGTCTTCAACATTTTTTATCATCCAATTATGGTGGGAATTATTTTGCTCAAGAATTCAGGCTCAGGGCTTGTCATGGGTTTGATTGTTGCGAATTGGGCAATTAAACTGTGGAGTGCACCCTAACGTTAGCTTACGTCAACGTCAATTTAAAATGTCAAAGATTTGCTAACGCTTATACTATTTTCTTGTAAATGTGATATGTCTATGTATTCTTGAAGAAGGCATATAACCGAAAACGCTCGGGTTAATATTTTAGCTAGTATACATGCTAGCTACGAGTGTATTTTTTTCTCTATTATATATACACATACACAAAGAAGTACACGTGACTTGGCACGTTACTAAAGTAGTTACACACATATGTACGCCACCGGTTTATCCGAGGCATAACATGCCCATATTGAAGCTTGACATTGCGATAGCCATCAACAATTGCAGCAGAATCGCAATAACTGCGGACTTCATGTTCATAGTTGAGTCGGATCCATTTCCATCTGAAATATATATATTTATATTGATTACACATATATAAAATGAAAAATAATACAAATCAAGTGTAATATTAGGTACATGCTCCTCTTAAGTTTAGAAAGGTCAAACTGTTAAAACAGTTTGGAATTATACTCCAGAACGAACAGTAGCTTAGCATATTTTGCGCATTCATGTTATATTGCAGCAACAAAGAAAGCCTTACATTAACAATCTAGAGCGAACCTTCTTAAATCCTATCTACAACAGGTTCGGGTTATATTTTCCTATAAATCCATTGAGCTGATTAAAAGAAAACGTATACTAAAACTATTCACATGAGGACAACACATGCACTAATGACAATATATAAATATCACATTCATGAGACAGTGGCAGTAAGAATGTTCATCCTGATGATATGATTTTAGCCCGAGGCGAAGCCGAGGGTGATACTCAATTTCCGAAGGGTGAACATTCTGACTATCACCCTCTGATGAATGTGATACTTATTTTATTATACCGAAAGCCCGTTGGGCCAAAATAATGTTCATTTACAGTACAGACTGCACTTTGTCGGATTTTTTTTTTTACTCAAAATAAAGTAGGTGACGTTTAATGTTTGTCTGCAGTCTCGTCTTGTCGTACCCTCAATGGTTTATTCTTTGTAGCTCTGGCTTCTGCCAAGTAATTGAGTACCTTCTTTGTGAATTTCTAGGCTATTGTTTTTTGTATTTATATATACACGAGCATCTTTGTGTTTTACTTATATTGCTTATTAATGCTGCCTTGTTGATTAGAGATTATATCATGGCGGGGATTTCTTTATTTAAATTTTCCCGATTTATTGGGTTGACAGTAGGGTAAGTGTGAGGTTTGGTGCACCCTAGAACCGGTTTAAACCCCCAGCGGGCCTTTTTTGCCACTGACCGTTCCAAGGTGGTAGCCCTATTGTCAACCCTTTTGTGTTTGTGATGTCTTTTTTGGCCTTTTATTCATCTTTAAATGTGTTCTTTGTTTCTGTATGTGTTTGTGGTCGACTGTCGTCCTCGAATTATGCTTTTCCTGTTTGATTTTTATATCTGTATTATATCGTTGGATCGGGAATAACGTAACTAAGAACATTGGTGGTAGCTTATTGAAATTATTAAAGTACGTTTGAAGTTATGATGAGTTACATTAGCAATTTCACCATAATGACCCGATGGCGTCACCAAAACAGTAAGCAAAACAAAGCGCATCAAAGCTGCTTATGTGATATTTTTTTACTACCACCCTGTACTATCACCCTCACGTCAGATAGTAAAAAAGTACACATGGTTGTCTATGGGGATTTAGCATGGGCGTGTTATGTGCGGTATATTGATAACATTGCATTAACATGTAAACTGCCTTATTAGGATGATTTAATGTGGTATTGTCATTTACATGTTTACCTGTAGAGTTGGTAGATGACGTGAGATTTGAAGTTGTTACACTATTCGCCGTCGTTGGGGCAACTGTTGTCGGGCATGTTGCGGACGCGTCATCTGGAATATTGTTTAGATTAGTAATTGGTCTATTACATGTTAAGATGTGATTCAATCCCGTCCAAGTGTGAATTCATTAGATGTGTAAATTTTAGTTTTCAAATAATTATGTATGCCCATGTCTATCTGAAAAAATAATAGATATTAAATTTACCTATGTTAGGATAAATCTGGGCTAAATCTCAACTTCAAGAATATACTTATACGTTTGTATATATACCGTGTAAACAATAAATTGTTTGTCCGAAATTGACCGTTTTAATTTATTTTTTGAACATACTATACTTGCGATTGCGCCCTATTAGAAGCATGCGTTTTTGCGGTTGTAAAGGTTATATCGTAGTTTTCATTGCAATCGGATAATAAGACGCATTCGCTCCGTTTCGCGTGTCCTATTTTCCAAGGAAACACAATACGCCTTACATATGTATTCACATTCACACACGTATAATAAACGTGTAGCGATCAATGATTGTTGGACGGAAGACGAAAACGACTGTTCCCCATTATTCTACAATGACTAGAGAGTCATTAAAATGCCCAGTTGTCTAGCTGTCAGTTATTAGTAAACCAATAAATATCAATCCTGGGATCATATCTAACTTGAAATGACACATTTTACAAGATTAACTTGTATTTCCAGCTGACATAATATTGAATAACCCTAGACTAAACTAAATATTCCAAGTGCATTTTGTGTACTTTTTTTACTTTTGTCTTAAGCAAATTTAGTTAACTAATTTATACTACATATAGGTCAATAATGTACACATATTTAAATTTGCTTTCGTATCAGAACGTATCGGCTTGCCTGGTATATAACAAGAGATGAAATAAAGCTTTCCTATCTTAGAAACAGTTTTGAGCAACTTATGTTCTCCAAATAAAGTTCAAGCTCCCTATTTCAAACTAACCACTGTTCGTGTAATCGAAAAGTGTGTTGATACTAACCGATGCATATCCTTGGACAATCTCCAATGCCGAAATCCACGTACAGATATACTGTAAAGCCATCACACTCTTTTGACGTAATATTAACTGCCGAATTACAACAGTCGTCTCCCGCTTCGATACACACATTATTTACATCTGAACCTTCAGGTAAACGAGTCGTGCCTTTATATCAGTAAGAAAAAACAAACATCGGGTCATATTAGCAATAAACTGAAACATAAAAAAACACTTGTATTACTATTTACCTTGTCTAGTCAGTCGTTATTATAAAACATTTACTATTACTTATTTGTTTTGACAAATCAACTGTTAGTAACCAACCGTTCTTAAAACATTTCTGTAGGATTGTTTTATTACATGTATTTCTCTTTTTAGTAAACATATTCAAAATTGTTGATAGCGTTGTTATGTACATGTCTTCCACAATATCTATCAGAGTATTTGCATTATTTGGCATGCCGTCTTATCGCAGGCAATGTAATAGGTATTTACAATACAACTTCACTGTAGGGTAAATGTGAGGTTTGGTGCACCCTAGAACCTGGTTTAAACCCCCAGCGGCCTTTTTGACACTGACCGATCCAAGGCGGCAGCCCTATTGTCAAGCCTTTTGTGTTTGTTTGTCTTATTTTTGCCTTTTATTCATCTTTAAGTTTGTTCTTTGCTTCTCTGTGTGTTTATGGTTAGCTGTCCTTGAATGCTGCTTTTCCTGTTATATTGTTATATCTATATTTATTTTACGCCAATCATGTAGTATATTGTTGAAGAAAATAATCGTATTATGTTATTTTAAGGTATTCATAACTTACCATTTATCCAAGACGGGAATAGCGTGCCGCACGAATTAGGTCCTGAGCAAGTCGACGGCAGCTTCATAAAGGAATTAAAGTCCCTGCCCTTAAAAGCATACCAGTTTGAGGTTATAAACTCGTCACATTCCGACAAACCGTGCATGTTGCATGAGCTTGATCGACCTAAACATTAATGAGAAATACCTTAATTATACATCGAAGTTACAATTCAGAAGACCGTTCGAGAAATTCGTCTTAAGACTTCAACTTTCACAAAATTATACATTTTTAGATATTTGCAGAATAATACGATAGCTTGAAATAAAATATAAATACCTGCATTGTAGTCAACTGTCGTATGTTCGAATACGTCGCACGGATCTATCAAGTGTAACATATAATTATTAATTATAGGTATATGTATTTGCAATAGTAAATGTCGTTATTATATACCTATCTGTACTATATACATAGCAACTTCATTTTCTTGCAATGGAATACAAACACCTATATCGTTATTAGTTGTTTTTTTCTGATTCTGATCACTATACTACGTACGACATATGACGTTGACATCCTGTGAAGTCGTCGCCTACCCGACTAGACAAGCATATTACAGTGTGCTTTACTATTTTACGAACATTTTTATAAATGTATCAATTAAAGTATCAGTGCTACAGTAAGTGCTCTGGAAGCTTGCATCACCTCTTATGCATATGCCATATCTAAAGACTCTCGTGAAATCCTGCAGATATGGCATATTCACTCGACGAGGTGAAACACGCTTCCAGAGCATGACGCGAGTGATGTAACATATCTTGGAGAAAATAGTGAATAATCAAAGAAGAGAGTATGTAGACTAATAGGATAAAGAATAAAGCTAGTGTTAACACTGACATGTATTTACAACTCTTTCTGATATATGTTTAAAAACAAGCTAGTATGTAGAAACACCTCTGTGCATGTATTATGTTCAAATGCTATTTATGTTTTGTTTTGTGCTACATGTAGTAGTGTAGATGTGTGCGTTGGGAGAGGTGGGCGAGTTTTCAGTGTGTAATATCTCGAGTATGTACGTGTATGTAGTAACTTATGACTCTGTCAAATCATCGCATACGGCTGTTACTTGACTAAATATTAAACTGTTATGTTTAATACAACAACACAAGCCGACACAAGTTATCATGTGTTCGACTTTTATATATTTTATTTATGCATAAACAACCGTATATATTGAATAAATAAACCAATCAAAGTTCGAAATATGTAAGTCATTATTTATATAAACCTTCAATCTGGTTTGTTAGGTATACAGAAGCGTTTTACTGATATACTTACTAAATGGGGGACAAGCCACGTTTCTTCCTTTAATATGAAATAATAAAATGTACAATCAGTGAATTACACTATGCATAACATGCAAATAAATTCAATGCAACATTGACACATACTAATCATACAATATACATAAAAGTAGGTATACAAATCGAACTGGAAATGTATCATTCACAGAACACAGGTATATACATACACTGAACAAAATGTATCAACTTTTGTATCTTAAATAATTTTCCTTTTTTAAATATATATTATAATAGACATATGATAAGTATTTTGTTTTAACCCATAGTTTGTAAAACATTTATTTTTTTGTTTAAATTGTTACATCTTTTGAGAGTTAACCTCCCTTTATATGAAAACAAGAAATGTACTTATAAAACACATAACATGAGTCAAAGATCGCTTAAAGATATAACATTCTTAAAATTGGCATGAAATAATAGAAACAAACAAAAAAGAATTGACCCATTTATCGCAGATTTTCCGTCTACAAAAAAAATGAAATATGGGTAATCTTAAATTACCTCCCTTTAAATTGAATAGTGTTTGAAATTCAAGTAACTGTAATTCAGCGTTAACATTAAATATTTCGAAAATTGCTTTTGCAAACGCATTTGTAGTGGTAATACTAGTAAAACATGATGTCAAAATAATTTTAACTGACATATTTTAAAATTCAGAACATCGTTAACCGTTTCTCTAATCAAGCTCAAAATACACAAAACAATGAGAATATTATTGACATATTCTAAGGTTGGTACTTAGTGTACTTATATACATTTATGTGTACGTGTATCTTGTTTTATGTTGTTTTTTCAGTATGATATGTTAGTTTACATAAAAAGCTGTACATATTACGAAATCCACAAGAACAACATACCACCAAAACAGTAAGCTTCGTCACAACCGCTCGTTGGTGGCAGTTTGTATACAAAAAACGATCCACAATTCATTACATCAATCTCAAAATGTATATCGCAATTTTCAGCCAATGTGGTAGATTGACATACAGTTCTTTTTTCTGCTACGTCTTCTTTATTCGGATGTGTGCCTAATGAAAAGGAAATTAGTTTATATTATATAGCTGGTTCGTAAATTGCTATAAAGGTTAGTTTTTGTATGAAATAAATGTGTAATGTGAAGGTAATACTTTCATGGTGTCGTCTCATGAATTAAGGCTATACTAATTCAACGGTGAAACACAACATACACGATGTTGTAATTGTGTTTTCGCGAACAATGTATCACGTCCAGATATATTTGTTTCGATATCAGTTGTTAAGATTGTCAGTATCGACGTCGACAGAGTCATCGTCATGAAGTCGTAGTGCTCGTCGATGGGTTTGTCGTCTTATTCGTTGTTTATAAATGGTTGCCAACATATATACTTACACTAATTGAATTAAACAATATTAGCAATAAATAAACCACTATAATATTGATATTCAAATACCGATAAACACGTAGAAATCCAATATTCTACCTTTTTAATCAATACTAGGTAATATCTACGTGAAGCAATTATAAATAGATAATGCAAATTACCATTCATCCAAATCGGGAATTTGGTGCCACAATGGAACATACTTGTCGGGGTGTCCTGCATAATCAGATCACCTGTAAGACCCTGTGCCCTATACCAGTCATTTGGTAGTAAAGCATCACATGTTGGCTTTTCCTCAATAAACAAACATTTTTCACCACGGTACTCCGCCCTTGGCAGTAGCTTATGATCAGAACATGGATCTGTGGCAGTATAAACACAACGATATTAGGTGATAGTAAATTTTATTTTAAATTGTCAGGCAACATAACTATATAAAATTCCAATGCTTCTGAAGGTTGTAGTCATTCTTACATAGTTTTATGTTATACGAAAATAGAACAAATACAAACAAGTATAAAAGTCGAACAGGAATTGCAGCTTTCACAAAACACAGTAAATCCAAACGCACGCATATGATTTCACAAACACAAGTTTGGCTGACTATAAGGCTACGGCCTTGGAACGGTCAGTGGCAAAAAAGACAGTTCATATATAAATAAACGTATAAATAAATAAATAAAATACAATGTATAACCAAAGTTGCACAAAAACAGGTGGAGAACCGAACTAACATGAATTATTAGTAGTTACAAACTACAATTTGCGCTGTACTGTATATGCATATTTTAAATTTTAGTAAAGGAAACATAAATGCAACCATAAAACGTAGTTTTATTCACATCAGGTATGTTAGTTATTTACATAATACATTTAAAATAGTAACTATTGCATGTGCACTAAATAAACTACTCACTAACACCCAACAATTATAAATAGGCAGCAAATCACCAGTTTAATACATGAGAACGCGGCCTTTTTTGCCACTTACCGTTCCAAGGCGGTTTGCCCTATTGTCAACCTTTTTGTGTTTATGACGTCATGTGCCTTTATTCCTTTTTAAGCTTGTCGTATATGTTTGTCGTTTAGCGTGTTTTGAGGTTTACTGTGTTCTGTGAAAGCTACATTTCCTGATCGACTTTTTATACTTATTTTTAATACGCTTATCCGATATCGACAACTGCATTTCCGATATCGTTAATATGTATTTTGGATATCGGAATTGTACATTAGTTTCAAGATCGGAATTAGGCATTTCTGTTATTGGAGCTAAAATACAGTTTCCGTTAACAGAAACACTATTTCGATTTCAATAATGTATGTTTTCGATATTGGAGTTCAAAAATAAAAGTAATGAAACATGAATGCTCCCTTGGGTCAGCACAGCAATTGTCGCTAATATATGTTAATTCAAAATACAAAAGACCTTTATGTCCATGAGTACACCGGTACAACAAAATACATATAAATAGGGCAATACATAACAGATAATAACAGAGCTATAAAAATATACGTCTATACGTAAAGAAGCCGGTAAACAGTCGAATGTTTTTTACCGGGCGATATGCCGGGATGAAGAGAGTAAGCAGTGTTGTGTTTTATTCTTCCTTACTTAAGCTTAATACTCATCGATTTTAAGGGAATAAAAAGCAGACACGTGTATAATTAAATATATTTAAAAGAGGCAATTCATTTATAGCGATCTGATTATTAGTTTTATTAAGTAAAGAACGAAATTGCCTTGTTTCCATCATTTGATTAACCCTTAACCCACTACAAATACATATAATGGACTTTTCTTTCTTTGAATTAAGACCATTCCATTTATGTGACAGAGTTACTCTCGGGCTGATCTGGGTTTACAATGGACGCAAATGCTATTATAATCGTGCTTAGCGGGTTTAGGTTAAGTATGATATACCAATGATGTAAAACTTGAACATGTGAGAAGTATTGTTATATATTAGGACTGGTGGCTTAGCAAGCCGTTACCCTTGACATGTGTTACTTCCTTCGGAAACAAAGACGTGTTACTTGCAACACTACAATCAAATAATTGGGACAGACATTGAACATGTTATCCCGAACAAACACATCATCCGGAGTTGGATTGGTCACTCTCGGTATCTTAATGCTTATGTTCTTTTTTATTTTTTAATTTATCTGACATAGCTGAATATGTACTTTATTTTCAACTCCTTAAGAGACTCACCCAGTCTGTCTATATTATAGATGTCGTCATAAGAGGAAAAGAAACGGAGTATTCAGTGATATAATCCATTGAAATGTGTTTGTGACAGATGGTGGCTGCTGTTGTTGTTAAGTTTAAATATGTTTTACGACAGAACTCTATTTCAGTTCTTCCAGTGTCCAAATAACTAATATATATACTTCATAATTAGAGATGTTTACAATTAGTGGAGAAAGGTGTGGAATTGAAAGATGCTATATCGTGAATGCGGCTTAATTTCTTAATTTCCGATATCGCAAATATGCATATCGAAGATAGGTATTAAGCAATTCCGTTATGCTCGTTTACGATATGGAAATATTTCCGATAACAGAAAAATCGTTTCCGAGAACGAAAACGCGTGTGTTTCTGATATCAGAATTGAATTTCCGATACAGAAAATGAAAGAAGTTTGAGAGAGATGGAAGGATACTTTTTTACATAATAATATTTTTTCGGATGATAGACAATGATACAATGTACTCGCCCTTATCCGGCTGACGAAACTAAGGGAAGTAAAGTGTCATACAAGTAAACTGAAGCGTATGCTCTGGAAGAAGTATTAAGGCATGCACGTGTATTAGTCACAAGCAACTGATAATTGATAAGACTTATTCCTGCATTTTATGGGATTTCCCCTATCAAACTTTTCTAACTGACGCGACATGAAACCTCTTCCTCCAACTGTTCCTCCTCCTCTTTCCCCTAATCATACATCTACTCATCAAAGCCACTACGACAACCATCAGCTACACTACAACTAGCTCCACCATTATAATCAAAATCATTATCATCTTCATCACTACATCCGCCACAAGCAACACACAGCTAACACCTCCAGCACAACCACCAGTAGCATTATCATCATCATTATCATCATCATCATCAACAGCAGCAGCAACAGCAGCAGCAACAACAGCAGCATGAGTAGCATCAGCAACATCATCATCAGCATCATAATCAACATTTTTGTCATTATCATTCTTACAACTTCCTCCGCCACAAGAACCGCCAACACCTCTATCACCATCATCCTCATCATCATCATCATTAACATCGTCGTCATCATCATCATCATCATCATCATCATCATCATCATCATCATCATCGTGATATCGTCATCATCCTCCTCGTCATCATCATCATCAACAACACCACCACATATGATCAAGCCAAAATCCGTAAACTCTTATAAACCTTTAATGCTATTTAATTGAATGTGATCTTATGGAATATTTGAAAAATAAAATATTCGTGGATATTGTTCCATGTGTGTATGTATATAGGCGGTAAAAACATAAATGAACCAGAGTGGATAATTGACGTTAAACAATGGAACAGGCGTCGTAATATTATAATTCATATACAATTTGACAGATACTGTTTTGTTACTTTAAAAGCCGAAAACCCGGTATCAACGCAAATGGATTCTCGACGAAAACCAGTCACAGTTGCGCAACGAAAAGCAATACTGCCTGTATTATGTAGTTATTCGGCAAAGCAATGCCATTGTATAAATCTGTCACGATGTCCTGACGATTGCCATTCTAATGTCACGGTTTCCCCCTTACAGTGTCACGGATTTTCTACAACAATTACAGGGTTGATTAATGGGGGGGGGGGGGGGGGGATGGAATCGTAGATACCAGTAGGTTTGAGAGTGTGATGGCGGTTTCTTTTGAGGAGGGGTCTTCCGTATGCATAAAGGAAGTAGATGTTAGTACATCTATGGAATATGAAAGTGATGAGTCCACCTTAAAGGGATACACGGCAATCGAGTTTAGACACGCATATTTTTTTTACATAAGAAATGCATTTGTTTAATCACTAATATTAATTATAAGAATAGTATAAGGCAAATTGTTGTTTGCAGATAACTAACTGTTGATTGTATTTCTTCTGTAATATATTCAAATCCATGGTAGAATAACGAAGAAAAGTTGAAAAATCAACATATGCAAGTAGGTTTAAAGTCAAAATGATACTGGATTAATAAATCGAAAGGCTAATTTTAATACTCAGCCCGGGGCTAGAGGGCATAAACGGTAGCAAGCATTTTTCACTACCGTGCATTAACAGTCTCACTTAAACCGAGAAATTGATGCAATATCTTTTTGTATTTACCGTGTTCGGCGATATCCAAATGTCTCATTTCATGCTCTTTCTTCTTCCAACGAGTAGACCAGTGAATACAAACTTGTTTAATTGCAACTATTACTAACTATTAGAAATCCGTGCTGGATTAATAGGCATGTACTAATATTCACATTATATGATATCTGTTTATCATACGGATAACAAGCTGTTTTATTTGGCTCTTGTGAATATAATATGAAATGTGTTAAGGAAATTGTGATGAATTATAATTGAATTATGTGAAAAGTGTTATATATAAACCTTCTCATTGTATCAGCTGAGTTAAGATAAACTGCATATTTGGACATGTATTGTTTGTTTGTGAAAGTGTTTGTTGTATCCTCAGGGGCTTTTAAGCCTATCGGAAATAAATCATAAAAATATGTTTAAATACAATCAAACACTGATAATCATATATGAAAAATGTATATTTTAATAAATATAGCAATGACACTTATTTAATATCCCACTATATAACCTTGTGTTTCGTTTCGACAAGGGAAATTCATGTTGTATACTATTATTTCTAATTGAAATTCGACTCAATTTGTTGAAGTATTACAATATAATTTTGCCGAAAGTAGCGTTTAAACAAAGAGGTTCGCACTTAATAACACATTTTGAAATATATTGTTTTCGTTTCAGACAAGGGACACATGTTATTATGATAATTACAACCTCTAATCACCACCATATAGAGTTATTATTATTTTTTATTTTTTTATTTGCAATGTATGACATAAATTCATCTTTGTTGTATGTGTCATATGTGATTTGTAAATATCCTGTATTTTGAATAGTTAAAGTACCGATTTATTTAAGTCACATGTATTATATGTATGCCATTTACATGTTAATTTGTGTATATTTTGACTACTTTTACTGTTATATGTATGTATACTCTCCTATGCTTGGAGGAAATAAAGATCTACTAGTATGTTGGTTACACTACAATAGCATACATAAGGAATATTAAAAAAAGTTGTTCATAATAAATGAGACACAAGGCATATCGTAATTTTGAAAACCGCTTTTAATTTGAACGCAAACAAATGATAGAGAAAGAATATCGCAAATTACACAAGGTTCGCGTAAAACGTATGCACTATATTTCACATTGAATATATCTGCATCTCTTATGTTGTCAGACCTGTGAAAATCAGCCCATTGAACACAATGCAATTGAGCTATATTTGGAGATCAGTTACAACATTCGTTCACTTAAATACATTTTTATTCTGTGAATTAAACACATTTGGCTAGCTAACGGTCCCATATCTGGAATAAAAGACCGATTAAGTTTTTCAACATTTCGCGTCATTCATTTATTCACACTATGCGTATTTTGAAATAAACATCTTGTCAAAACCACATCTATACCTAACCTCTGTGCTCATACTCTCCAAAGAAATAATCCTTAAAAACACAGTAAAATACTTACTATTCACGACAACAGACATAATACTTTAACATCAGGTTAGATTTAACAGTGAAATAAAAACTGATCTTGGGAAAACACATGCAAACTAGAATTTTTCGATTTTTTCAAGGAACTATTTTAGACCCTACGCCCCGGAAGTACTTTCTGACTGGTCTGACACCTAAATGAGTGCGACATTTGTCAAAAATATTTATCGAATACATCTAACTCACCAATAAGGTTGACCGAATGGAAAATCAGAAGCTTTTGCAAGGACCTATTATCTTTTCGGTTCAATTCCTGCATACAGAGAACCATTCGGCTAATAGAAATCAAGGATTTTAGATCCGTTATACAAAACTAGAAAAAATGCCAAAATAAATTAACCTTTTGGTATATTTCCATCGAATAAAGTTTTCAAACATTGCCTTTTATATACCAAACTAAATTTACACATAATGTGGGGTGCAAATATCAAAATCACTCATGCATGAAATGTCTTCCTTTTTTTCATGGAGAAACAGGCATTCTGTTAAATTCCAACAATTCTGGGGCACAACATAGACCATAAGACTACTTT
The DNA here is from genome assembly GCA_037043455.1 of Cyrtodaria siliqua. Classification (NCBI taxonomy): domain Eukaryota; kingdom Metazoa; phylum Mollusca; class Bivalvia; order Adapedonta; family Hiatellidae; genus Cyrtodaria; species Cyrtodaria siliqua. The sequence goes on along the minus strand of JAWPHD010017016.1, from coordinate 17,754 downwards.
GGAGCACATTTACATGCACACTGTCCAATTAAATATACAGTTTGACAACAAAATGCCAGAAAAACCAGACGAAATTGAAGTAATGACTCAAATACTAAGCCTACCCCATAAGCCTGTAGTAGTTGTATAACTAACTAATACATTCAAGCCGAGGGCAACAGCAAGACAAACTGAATCACACACCAGAATAGTATATATTTCAGTGGATTATCATGATTATAATGTTATCTCTAACAAAAAGAACAAATTAATGTGTTAAATTACAATTGTATGCCATTGCATAGTGATTTCATATGAATTAATGAAGAAAAATGGGTGGGATTTGCACATTGTTTATCAAAAAATTAAAATAATTGTTGAATTCCAGTTTCAGATGGTAAAACCCATCATCGTGTACAAAATGTACAGGTTCTCAGACTTTCGATATAAAGTAAGACCCTCCTAGGGTCATGTCAACATGTCAGTACCGATACATTTTCAGATTGTATCCTCATACGGTATCTTAAAATAAAAAAAGACATTTATTGTAGGAAATGTGTGACAGATCTATTGCCTATTGCCACTAATTCAATTAAAGACACTTGAGAGACTACTTAAAGTGCTTTAGGGTCACTCCAAATCACTAGGACACCCAAATGTCACCATAAAACACACACATTCTATTTGAATTGTGCATTCGTTCATTATTACATGTTATTGCGCACTACACATTTGCACATCTCTGTAAAGAGGAAATAAAGATAATAAAACAAACTTGCAACCATTGAGTAGATGTCTTAACTATAGCATTGATAAACATAATTTCGTTTTTGAAAGATATGTTCACATCTTACCAATATATTTAGCTAAAACCTTATGAAATTTAGATGTATGAACAAAAACACGCCTACTGAGAAAGTCCGATTCCATCATATTGAAAGACAATTACGTACCTGTAATATCTGTAATGAAAATTATTGTTGTGTGTATATATTGTATTGAAGACAGAAAAGAGAACTCTATTATAAGCACTATAATACAGTTACATTTGTATCACTCATAAACAGTGAGAATGCATCATCTGTATTAAAGCTAGCAACATTTTGTAAAATTATGTTATCTGTTTGTAGTAAGAATGTATACACATTACTCATTCTCCATTCAAATAATAATTGCTTATTTATTTTTTTCTTCATTTCCTTTTGCTGTTTTATATATTTGTGCACTATTTGTTCACTTTGATAAATGTTTGTATGCCACATGCTTTGAATGAACCACAAAAAAAACAAAAACTTGAAATATTGAGAGATTTACTGCCGAGTATCCGTTTAACCCAAGTAAAAACAAACAGAAAAATCTACCTGTATTATTTAATTTCAATTTAATATCAGTGCATTTACTAATACATGTTATCAGTAAAACAACCATTGCATAATGCTTTAACATAAATATTAAATGTTTTCATTAAAACAACCGTTGCATAATGTTGGAGTAAAATCGCATGAACGAAAAATCGACCGCTGTACTGTTTCCTTGAGTGCCTTGACCGGAATTAAAACTAAAGCCAATGCATAGGCTAGCACTCGTAAATGAAAGCCAAAGATAGCGAAATTAAAATTGTAATATTGTAGTCTGATCGATATTATTTTGGCTCACTGAACACACATGGAAAGAAAAAGAACTGTCACCAGATGAATATCAATCGTTTATGTCAATGATAATAATACACTTCTTTCAATAAACGCTAATAACGTTAATTAGCATCATATTAATTAGAATGACCTTATATATATACTTGCCTTTATGTTACCTACAAAAAGGACGTTACATGCGCATTAAATAGCTATCAATCATTATACACATATTTTAAATTGATGAAGATTTTTTTTTTTTTTTTTTTATAAATTATTCTAAACTACGTTTCGGTAGGCTTGTCGAGTTTGAGAAATCCGTGAAAAAAATAAATAATTTGACGCAATATTGTATCGTTAGGAAATGTCAGTTTTAAAATCCGACATTTGTACATGTATCTTCTTTTTTTTTACAATTTTAGTGTATGCAGATTGGCAAAAAAAAATTCTGATTGACTATCTCAGCCAATCAGAAACGATACCAGTGTATCGGCAAAAATCAACAAACTTTATTCAGGAGGACTGTTCTAGATGTTTGTCATGAAAACAAGCAAGCGTCGCAGATGATCTTGACTACTCCTATACTTCTGTCTGCAGCGCCCAAAATGACAAGAGACACAGTATTAAAGACACAGTGTAAACAAAACTACATCCCATCATAAGGAATTCCCTAACAATAAAATCCACATCCGGAGAAACTAAACCATTTACAAAGTAGCCGGACCTGCCTTTTTCTGCATAAACACTGCAGTAATGTGCATTTAATTCGACTTTGTACATTTAGTTCGACCCGTGTTCAATGTACGAGTAAAACATATAAAAATTAGCAAAGCGTTCATTAACGGTAGCGATAACATCCATGAAATAAATCGCAGCTATTTATGTCATAATATAATAATGTTGTTCCTGTTCAAATAAGCCCAATACTCGAATATTAGATAGAATTCAGTTAACAATGTATATATCATTTTTGTGCTATAATTGTGTTTTTTCCCCCTCTTTGTTTGATAGTTTGTTTGCATATTCATCTACTCTGTTATGTCTCCGCATGCGGAGGATATCATGTTTCATGTTAACCTTTTTGTGAACTCGATTGAATTAGTTGAGATAAACAAGTTATTTTCAAACTTATCGTCTTTACATCTCTGATATTAAAATCGCTTTCGATCAAAATTTTAAATCCAAATGTGTTAATGTTGTACGCGTATATACCGGTAATTAAATAACAGTAAAATACAATTTAAAAAAAACAAAACATATTTACGCATAACACGTTATAATTTATGTAAACATAACTAGTTAATATCATATTCGAGTTTAAAGCACGCGAAACACTTAATTTCAATTAACAGAAGAAGGAAAAATAGCAACAATACTATTCCAATATAGTAATAAAAAAGTCTTCTTTCTTAACAACATGTCAAATATATTAATATATTGAGAAGATACGACGATAATTCATACATTGCCATATAAAACGAAAAACTACTTACCCTGCGATTCCACCGAAACGGATAAACATAAAAATAAGACGAATATTAACATTGTTCAGACGTTTCTTCTTTCGAATGTAGAACTGATGTTGTTACCTCTCTAATAGTCACATTTGTATCCCATTCACGAAATCATAAAATGTAATGTGCACGTGACACTTCCAATATGCCTTTGTATGCTGTCTAAAACAAATAATGGGTTATCTGTGCAGTAATATATCATGCATGGTTATATTTGAATACAATCTGTAAATTAAATACAAAAAGACATTTATTACGCACAGGTAAAGATATCTGCATCGACTATTTAACTTGCGCTTGAAAAACAACACAATCATGACTATAATCCCGTACCACCCGATAACGCGAGATATACGACTTCTTCATAAATAAAAGGTCCAAACAATGCTTTTTTATTATATCACTGTAAAAGAACACATATATGATATTATTAGTAATCTGGAAGATATGCACTTTTCTGCCTAATAAAATGGTGACCTAATACATTTTGCTTTATTAGGCACTGACCAATAAAGCAACTCAATGCGGAATCCCTCGGCGTTTATTGTACGTAACGTTATCTGAAGTCATGTACGTAAAGTCTGACGTCATAAAACTAACACAAAACAACAACATGGCTGCATCCACGATAAGCGTAACATTCTGAGAAATAGATAATAATAGTAACTCATACAAAACATGTGGATAATCAACATGATAAATGAAATATTATGTCTGTGCCTTTTACTATCAAGTTTATGAGGATCGGCATGAAAACGAAGAATGGCTTGGCAGATCCTCGTCATTTTTCGTTTTCTAAGCCTTGCCTTATAAACTTGATAATAAAAGGTCCTGACATAATATTCTGTATATGCTCGCACGACAAATTAACTGCTTATATTGTTTTCAGGATTACAACCGAGTATGAGCCGTTAACCAAATGATACAATCAAATTGTATTTTTAGAGAATAAACTAATATAAAACTAGATACTAGATAAGGTTTATTTAAACTGTAAAATTATTATATTTTAACATTTATTATCATTAACCACTTAGATGATAGTTTTTTGGTTTTTTTCAACGTATCATATACTCTCCTCATATTTATAAATGACATAATAAATATATTCGAAATTCATTGTATCAGTACTGATCTGGCGTCTTTCTATAGTGAATGTTTATATAGGTGGCTGCGGGTATATTCATATAACGTGAATCTTCTATGGGATAAGTATAGTATCACTCGCCCACCGAAAGCAATCATTTTATGTTGGTGTTGGTTGGTTTAATGTTGTTTTACGTCATTTTCAACACAAGAAAGGCTCAATTTATAGTGGCGGAGGCAGCCAACGCACTTGATCCTGAGTATAACCAGTACTGTATACCTCCCGCTTCCGAAATAATCGACACTTTCTCACTTACAAGTATTGAACCCGTAAAGGTGAGATGTTTAGGTTGAATAGATGGCCGAGTGATCGATGTTGTCTTCCTAGAGCTGCGGGTCGGAATCCAGTGGTTAGTACAAAATGTTCTCCATATATATATACATATATATATATATATATATGTGGAGAACATTTTGTACAAACCACTTACCAGCGAATTCGCACCCGCACCTAGGACACCAACTTCAACACAGCGCCTCGCACAATATCCGGCGCCTTAGACCATTCGACCACCTAGCCAAACTAAAAAGACTGGTTTCGGTGGACGGGTCATACAAAGGTCGTACGACTGAAAGTGTCGGATATCTTCGTGCCTTTCCGTCAAATAACGACAACCAGAGCGTATAATTTATACGATAGAGGATTCACTTTACATGATTATAACCTGCCGTACATATATAACATTTTACCATAGAAAGACGCCAGATCAAAACGGATACACTGAATTTAGAATATATTATATTATTTTTGAGAGAATTAAATTCAGAATAACGAACTTTCTGTAACGTAGGATCTATAAGATACAAGTAGAAACAATACATCTTATATGTGGAGAAAGTTTTGTACAAACCACTTACCAGCGGATTCGAAGATGCACCTAGGACAACAAATTCGACAGAGCGCATCGCACAATAGCCGGCGCCTTAGACCACTCGATCACATATCCCACCTAAAAAGATTGGTTGTGGTGGACGCGTCATACTAAGGTCGTATTACTGAACGTATCGGATATCTTAGTGCCTTTCCGTCAAAAAACGACAACCATAGCGTATAATGTATACGATAGAGGATTCACTTTACTTGATTATAACCTCAGGTATACATGGTATATATACAACATTTTACCATAGAAAGACGCCAGATCAATACTGATACACTGAACTTAGAATATATTATATTATTTTTGAGAGAATTAAATTCAGAATAACGAACTTTCTGTAACGTAGGACTTATAAGATACAAGAACAAACTTTAAATATTATATGTGGAGAAAACTTTGTACAAACCACTTACCAGCGGATTCGAACCCGCAACTAGGACACCATCTAAGACACAGCTCCTCGCACAGACCTCTCGACCACCTAGCAAACCTAAAAATATTGGTTTCGGTGGACGGGTCATACTAAGGCCGTACTACTGAACGTGTAGGATATCTTCGTGCCTTTCCGTCAAATAACGACAATCATAGCGTATAATTTATACGATACAGGATTCACTTTACATAATTATAACCTCAGGTATATATATACAACATTTTACCATAGAAAGACGCCAGATCAATACTGATACACTGAATTTAGAATATATTATATTATTTGTGAGAGAATTAAATTCAGAATGACAAACTTTCTGTAACGTAGGATCTATAAGATTCAAGTACAAACATTAAATAATATATGCGGAGAACATTTTGTTCAAACCATTTACCAGCGGATTCGAACCCGCAACTAGGACACCAACTTCGACACAGCGCAACGCACAATGGCCGACGCCTTAGACAACTCGACCACATAGCCAACCTAAAAAGATTGGTTTCGGTGGAGGGGTCATACTAAGGTCGTACTACTGAATGTGTCGGATATCTTCGTGCCTTTCCGTCAAATAACGACAACCATAGCGTATAATTTATAAAATAGAAGATTCACTTTATATGATTATAACCTCAGGTATATATACAACATTTTACCATAGAAAGACGCCAGATCAGTACTGATACACTGAATTTAAAAATATTATATTATTTTTGAGAGAATTAAATTCAGAATAACGAACTTTCTGTAACGTAGGATCTATAAGATACAAGAAAAGAATTATATATTATATGTGGAGAAAATGTTGTACAAACCACTTACCAGCGGATTCGAGCCCGCACATAGGACACCAACTTCGACACAGCGCCTCGCACAATAGCCGCCGCCTTAGACCACTTGACCACTAGCCAACCTAAAAAGACTGGTTGTGGTGGACGGGTCATACTAAGGTCGTACTACTGAACGTGTCGGATATCTTCGTGCCTTTCCGTTAAATAACGACAACCATAGCGTATAATTTATTCAATAGAGGATTCACTTTATATTATATAACCTCAGGTATATATACAACTCTTTACCATAGAAAGAGGTCAGATCAATACTGATACACAGAATTTAGAATACATTACATACTCGGTAAAAGAAGTTTTGGACCATGGCAAAGTTCGAACCCGTACAATTATCGCTGAACCATGACATTCGACCATAACCCTTATTATCTCAGTTGATAATTCACAATAGATCAACAATCAACAATAATTATCGTTTACAAGGAAAGTTTGCGAAAAAATAATAATCTTTTATTGGTTACTCGAATGTGTCCGTAACTGTTACTTTGTATGGACTTTGCAACATTTTTTAAAGACCCTTTGTGTGTTCGCGATATTCTTTTTTTAAAATCAAATCTTGTTTGGAATTTAATGTTTCTGGTACCAAATTAACCGGGTAGAGTAGACCCAGGTTACTAAAAAACGATACTTAAATTTTGTCCACTAGTTTTATTTTTATATGACTTTATATACCCTTGTCCAAAACTTTTTACTAGGTATATTATTTTTGAGAGAATTACATTCAAAATAATGAACTTTCTGTAACGTAGGATCTATAAGACACAAGTACAAACATTAAATATTAAATGTGGAGAAATTTGTGTACAAACCACTTACCAGCGGATTCGAACCCGCAACTAGGACACAAACTTCGACACAGCGCCTGCACAATAGCCGGCGCCTTAGACCACTTGACCACCTAGCCAACCCAAATAGATTAGTTTGGGTGGACGGGTCATACTAAGGTCGTACTACTGAACGTGTCGGATATCTTCGCGTTAGACCACTCGACCACCTAGCCAACCGAAAAATATTGGTCGTACTGCTGAATGTGTCGGTTATATTCGTGCCTTTCCGTCAAATAACGACAACCATAGCGTATAATTTATACGATAGATGATTCACTTTCCATGATTATAACCTCAGGTGTATATATACAACATTTTACCATAGAAAGACGCCAGATCAATACTGATATACTGAATTTAGAATATATTATATTAGTTTTGAGAGAATTAAATTCAGAATAACGAACTTTCTGTAACGTAGGATCTATAAGATACAAGTACAAACATTAAATATTATATGTGGATACACATTCGTACAAACCACTTATCAAGATTGGTTTCGGTGGACGGGTCATACTGAGGTCATACTACTGAACGTGTCGGATATCTTCGTGCCTTTCCGTCAAATAACGACAATATATATATATATATATATATATATAGATGAGGAAAAAAAGAATTTCACAGTTTCTACAGTTTATAAAAACCCAAGCGCTTTCGGCTTACGCCTCATTTAAGGGTGTAATATCTTGGAGAACCAGAAATCTCTTATAAAATAATTCTAGTCTTTTTAAATCTATGATGTGCGTGTAATGGTGTTATGGTGTGTACAAGTTGCACATGTTAAAGAGAATATCTGGTCAAACTAAATACATGCATACACCAATAGCTGTGGCTGTACATCCAACGATGAGTATATAGTTTCGTATTCGACAGAAGTGTACAATTTCTGAAAACCCGACAAACGCACAAAGTCGATCTTCTTAATAAAGTAAGTTGTATGTTTTAATCTTTAGATAAAAAATTGGAATGAAACAGATACATGCTGGCAGTTTATTTTCCATGTGAACAAACGTTAAACGTATATCAACGTTTGTGTCTTGCATAACACTGTTGCCATCTTGGGGCTGTGTTATACCATTACTGGCATGGATTGGTTTATTATTGATTGGTTTATGTTTTTGCTTTTAAACATTTTTTTCGCGGAATGTATGTGTTTGTTTTTGTAACTTTATGTATGAATTAAATGCATTTTATAATTTAGAAATTGTTTAGCAATCAATTTGCCCAAACAGACAAAAACATTACATACTTCTATCGCATTATATACAGAGAGAGAGAGAGAGAGAGAGAGAGAGAGAGAGAGAGAGAGGGTGGGTGGATCTCACTCGAGCGGTTATTTATTATTAAATATATAATCTTTCTGAGAATTTGGATATTTCTTAAACTAAATTATAATACGATGATCGATTTCAAATTTTTGATGTGGTATAACATCAGTTTGAAGGTACAAATCAGCGGCACCCGTGAGAATCTTGTTCACATTCAAATCATAATATTATGGTATAACTGAAATGAATGTACTTACCTTTTCTAACATGATAAATTAATGAAATGTTGTATATAATACTCTCTTTCATGTGGTTGTACAGGATAATCGTGATTTACAAGACCGTTTATGTGTAAATACTTCACTTGGCTACTTTAACAAGGTGATATACGGTAGAGTGTATTTTAATCAAATGTTTAATAAAATAGATAAATAAACCCAGAATACATCTTAAGTCATGCACTGATATTGCATCAACAAAAACAAAAACAACATTAAATCAACAGGATTAAAGCGGATTGATTGTGACATTACAGGCTAATGTATACTGAGTACATTTTTTTTTATTTCAAGTGATTGATGCAAGTAATTTATAGTGTCACTATTTATGCGTACGAGGGATGTTCGTAAAGTGTGTTATTCTAAGTTGCTTTAATGATTTTATTTGTTAACACATATTACAAATATGAGAAAATAGTTAATTCAAGATACTCATAATGCGCACAGTTATTTATCGAAGATAATATTGCCATTGGTAAAACACTGGTAACTAAGCAGAAAACATGAGTGGTAGTATATAACTACCACTTATACTGTGTGTGTTACCACCTTAGTGTTGATGGCGATGGACTTTTAGGGATATTTAGATGATTTAGGAACATATATCTAGAAGTAATGCAACTTTTGATAACATTAAAACGAAATACGTATCAAAGATGTACGTATTCGTTTAGCACACGGACGTATATTTTAAACATATTTAAACGTCCTGATTTCTATTTGTCTGTGTGAACAGTCCATATTATCAAAAGCTTTATTTATATAACATGCATAAGCTAGCCCATACTAGTACATATTAATTACGATCGTATATAAAAACATATAAGGATCCCTTGATACTTCAAAAACTCTTATTTTTAAAAATTTCACTTATGTACTTGATTTATGTGATCGTTTATTAAAAAAACAGTTTTAATAAACAAACCCATAGTTCGTTGTTACCCCACACACTATTTGTATTTGCATGAGATACTTCAATTTTATGCCGTATTTTAAATGAGATGTCAACAACTTGTGTCACATATAAAGTACTAGTTCGCTTAGTATCGGACTGTCACAAGTAAAATGGCACATCACGACGGTGGTGGTGGATTTTCTAGAAGTAGTCTTTGGTTATTATGTAAGTATTATTATTATTTATTTTTTAATAATGTTTTCATACTTGGAAAATTGTCTTCCATTTAAGTTCATTATTCGCAAATATAGCTCTTCAGTTTTGTCATGTTATTATCAAGTAATTATTAGTCAATACAATACTATTTGAAATCAAGTTGAACATTTTACAATTTAGAAATTGTTTAGCACTCAATTTGCCCAAACCGGCAAACTACTGACATACTTCTATCGAATAGCATATATACTCTGTAAAAGAAGTTTTAGACCATGGCAGTGTTCGAACCCGTACAATGATCGGTGAACCATGACATTAGACCATAACCCTTATTATCTCAGTTGATAATTTACAATAGATCAACAATCAACAATAATTATCGTTTACAATGAAAGTTTGCGAAAAAATAATAATCTTGTTATTGGTTACTCGAATGTGTCCGTAACTGTTACTTTGTACGGACTTTGCAACATTTTTTACAGACCCTTTGTGTGTTCGCGATATGTTTTTAAAATCAAATCTTGTTTGGAATTTAATGTTTCTGGTACCAAATTAACCGGGTAGGGTAGACCTTGGTTACTAAAAAAATATACTTAAATTTTTTCCACTAGTTTTATTTTTATATTGAACTTTTTATACCCTGGTCCAAAACTTTTTTTACCGAGTATATATGTAAAGGAACAAAACCTAATTGCAAAATCCAGGAAAATAAACAATACAAAAATATTTTTATTATTATTATTTTTATTATTATAGTTTTGTTTTTCAATTCAATAAGGTAACAGACATGACATAGTTAATAGAACAATGCATGTTCTATTCAATCTTATTAACTATTACCTCATAAAACATGAAGAGCGAGTGTAAAATATATCAAGGCATATTAAATACAAGTAAGTCGACAAAATGTTCAAATTGAACTCAACGTTTCCATCTACTTTTATAAAGCTATAGACATTAAATTGTGTAATATTAAACACTGATATATAAGCATTTGTATTTTGTTTTTGTTTTGTCAAAGCATATAACATCGGCAACAGCTGTATAAAACAAGGAATTAAATAATCGATAAACTAAATGATGAGACATGCAAATTAAGGGGATCGAATGAATGTATAAATTAAAATGAATGAACCAAATAATGAATGAATGCATGTAGCGATACAGTAAATGTTTGTATATATTCACTTGCATGTTTCATATATAATTAGAATGATTATTTTTGGAAATGTTATTTGAAAGATAGTATATGTTCACATCTTTTTTTTAATAATAGAAGATAAATATATCTAACATCTAAATAAAATGCATTCATGTTATATATCCTAAACTGGTGCCAATAAATACTAATCTTGAATAGAGAACGGGAACTAATTTAACAAGGGGTTCTTTATAAAACTAAACACATAGTTAAGGCTACCAATAACAGTTGGCCTTATCTACATGTATTAATGCTATCATACCAGCCGAGTATTCATTTAAACTCATGCCATCAATAGTTTATATTTATGAAGATATCAAATGGGCAGCTACGCAATACGTAGTACTGTTTCTGTACTAGTCTTTTATATTAAAGTGTGCTCATCTTGTATAAATACACTGGAATATCTGAAATAGACACAAAGAAGAGTGTAGATATTTTCCAGTTGTATTTGTATTTCATTTACCATTTGCAACAGTCAAGAGCATGCGCTTTTGTTTACCGTCGTCGTATTGCAACTGGAAATTTTATCAAATAGACCAAGGTTTTTTAGCCGAAAAACTGTTTATATGAGGAACTTGTTTTAAATCAATTTCAAGTGGATCTATCTGAATAGAACTTGTTTCGTTGGACTGATTAATTAACAGCCATCAGCAGTTGGCAATTAACCAGATAAGCACGACTATAATAGCATTTGCGTCCATTGTAAACCCCGATCAGCCTGCGAGTAATGCCCGGCTGCTAATCAGTTATTTCCCCATAAACACCTCTTTGTCATATAAATGGATTGGTATTAATTCGAAGAAGAAAAGTCTATTATATATATGTAGCGGGTTAAGGGTTAACATATATGCAAAGGAGTTCACCCCAAAAATAAATCAAAAGAGACTAAGCACATTTATTAGAATGTTAACCAAAATCATATTTTAATAAATGTATTGATGTCATTGACATGCCTAGTATTTTTCGAGATAATCATGTTTTTTGATTTTATCCCTAAATATTTCAAAAATTCCGAAAGTCCTGTAATTTGTTATAAGTATAAAAAACCTATTAGAAATATTATTTTCAACTACAACAAAATAGTTTCTGACCTTGATATAGCAAATAACACTCCTAAGGAATGTGATTGTAACACATCAACATTTTGCTATTCTCCAGAACGTCATGCCATAACTGGTAATTTTGATATTGTTGATAAACGTATGCGGCATCTGTTTTCGAAAGGTCCTCAGTATAGATAACCTTCAACTATTTTTAAAATTATAGATACACGTATTTACTTTTATTATTCTGACGCCTCTGTACTTCCGACGGGACCTAGGGTTTCCTTTCGTTATTTAAAATGGCTAATTCAACAACAAAATTGTTTTAGTTCCTGCTGATAAAGCAGCTGATAATGTAATTATTGTTTGACGCCTACATTACGTCAATGTTTTATCTTTGGAACTCGGTAGCATTCATTTGTATACTCCAGTTCAAGCTACTGAGAATGATGTTGTTTCCACACATATCACTCGGTGCACTACTTTCATGGCTGGGGTAGACGAAAAGCAGAACAAACTGCCAACTATGTACTGGATTTCTAAATTACATAAAAATCCGTATAAGGCCCGCTTAATTTCGAATTCTAGTGCCTTCACTACCACAATCATCTCCAAACTTTAAACTTCCAGTCTTATTGCCGTTAAAGATGACGTTAAACAATAGTGTGCTAAAACTCTTGATAACTCTGGGATTAATTTGTTATGGTCTATAAAAATTCAGGAGACGTTCTTGATAAATTTGCAATAAACGATAAGTTTCATCTTTTAGCACTTATGACTTCTCTACACTATATACAACTTTACGACATCACCTTATCAAAGACAAGCTTTTTGCTCTTATTCAAAAAACATTCGCTTGGGAAAATAGTACATTTGTTGGCCTGTATTAATATTAAAGCGTGTTTTTTTTACTAACGGCAGTTTAGACAATTACACTATGTGGACTTGCCAAGAAGTTTGTGAAGGCACTAATCTTCCGATTAGATAATATTTTCGTCTGGTATGGAACAACCGTATATAGACAATTGTTGGTATCTCTATGGGTACGAACTGTGCACCCCTTGTCGTAGATTTGTTTTTATATTGCTATGAAAGAGACTTCATGTTGAGTCTTTCACCAGATACCCAGCCAGATGTTATTGAAGCCTTTAATCACACCTCTCGGTATCTGGATGACATATTGAACTTTAACAACCCTTTCTGCTGTTCTACTATGGTTTATAAAATATACCCTAAAGAACTTCAACTTAACAAAGCTAATATTTCCGATACTAATGCTTCTTTTCTCGATTTACATCTCTCTATTGAAAATGGTGAAATAATTAGCAAAACATATGACAAGAGAGATGATTTTATTTTTGCTATTGTTAATTATCCCCATTTAGATGGGGATGTTCCCCGAGCAACTTCTAATGGGGTATATGTGTCTCAACTTATTCGTTTTTTTTTCTAGAATTTGTACTCGAGTTGAAGACTTTAATATTAGTAATCTTTGTATAACTAAAATGCCCAGTCATTGAGTACCTTCTTTGTGGCTTTCCATGCTATTGTTTTTTTTGTATTTATTTATACACGAGCATCTTTGTGTTTTACTTATATTTCCAATAAATGGTGCCTTGTTGGTAAGAGAATAGTTCACGGCGGGGATTTCTTTATTTACACTGTCCCGTTTTATTGGGATGAGAGTAGGGTAAGTGTGAGGTTTGGTGCACCCTAGAACCTGGTTTAAACTCCCAGCGGCATTTTTTTGCCACTGACCGTTCCAAGCCGGTAGCCCTATTGTCAACCCTTGTGAATGTAACAAGAAAAGACGTAAAACCAGCAACAACTATATTTAAAATACCATTAACAAATTTATTCAAATACTACAATGAAAAATATTATCTTTAAAATAAAAATGGATCCAGTATTCCTTTAAAATCCAGTATACGAATGAAGTCCAAATAATATTGGCAAGCTTTATTTTATTCTAAATTGTCAAGTGTCCCTTTAATCGAAAGTGTCATGTGTCCTTTTAATCCAATATCAGTTTAAGTCTTTCCTCGTTTATTTATTCACAATAGTACAAATAAACGAATGCCAATTTTATTATAGCTTAGCACAATAACTTGTATCCCCCCACAATATATCTTTAATTCACAGAATCCCATATTTTCACTTTATACTGAATTTGAAGTAAATTCTCTATCAAAATACTGAACCGGATATTCAACTCTGAATACTGAATAATGTACAAACAAGAACCCGAAAAGGTTGTATTTATACTGTCATAGGATGTCATAGAACATATAGAATATTTCCAAAGCAATTTGTTTTAAATAACTTCGATTGTTATTAATAATAAAATGAAGTACAGTCAAGACAGTTACACGACAAAATATTAGTAAGTATTTATATGTGTTCAATATAGAACGTAATACTACTACTACTATTCTTATTCTACTACTACTACTGCAACTACTACTACCTATTAGCTAGTATACTTTGTATAACTAGATTAACTGGTTGATAGCGGTGACAAGGTGACCAATTTATTTCGGAAGATAAGAGGTTCAGTAGATTGTATTTTAGAGGACTTGCATATTAAAACATATCTTTACATTCAATTTTTATTTATTTTACCAAATTCAAGATTTAAATTCTCGGTTAGTATTTGTTCAGTTTTAAGTCACATTTGCTAAACACAAAATCTTTGAAAATATTGCCGGAAACTTCTTTAACGATACAGTTGGTCATAACATCTTTATTGCGGGAAATGAACGCTGTACAAAACCAGGAGAAGTGCGAAGGGGTTTGTAGACAAATACTAGCCATATTGCCTGCTTCATTTTCCTTCAAATATTAGCAAACCATATGGCTACTTCCATGCATCTTTGCATCTCACTACGAACTAGAATACAACAGACAAATCACGTTTCTTATTTCCGCCACACGCTTAATATAGCTGCTCCCAAGATAGATTACTTAACTGACCTGTACATTTCGGTAAGGTCGTTACCAAACAAATAAAACGTGCTACTTGAAGGTCAAACATTTATATTCGACTTAAAAGACTCTTAATAAATAGAATTGTCAGAAAATATATATTATTTTGTGGATATTTCAGATACCCGTTTTAAACATGTATTAAACTAACAACACCACAACGGGCGGTACACGTTTTAGACGCGAAACCCCGCGTGGTTTCGCTTTCATATACATCTGACGTTAGAAAGACAGAAAAAACAGACGGACAGAGGAAACACAATGTAACACGGGACCGTGACATTCAAATGTTCTTTTTATTGATTTGCTGTGCTCTTCATATTTTCAGATATCCACATTTGTATAACGATCGTGGTAAGCGGACAACCATGTGACCCTACTGGTCATCGTAGTGTTCCAAACATGGGTCAGAGATACGTAAACTTTCAGATTCATAGTTCTGATGTTCCATTTCATGACTCACTGTTGCCTGCAGGCTGGTACTATGCAGGAAGTGAAACAATGCCAGTAAAACCTCCAGATAGCGCTTATTCTTGCGGAACCAAATACCCTGTATGGTTAAGTGGTGAGTAAACTAAATAAAGTATCATGGCGCTATTGGGATAGGGAAACTATAACTCTATACTTAGTCTATTTAATTGGATCATTGCCACCAACATGGTTCCAAATAGTATTATAGATTGTGTTTCAATTGTTGGCAAAGTTCTGATGGTGTAACAATGGGCATACATTAGCTTAGCGGTTAACGCTGTGTTTGTGTACTCCGAGAAAACAAACGACACGAGGTGAATCAGTTACTTTTAGAATTTGCCATATTTCTAATATACAATGTACAATTGTCCAAATGATATTCACTGTAACGGTCAATGAAATCCATATTAGCTAGGAAACGTGTGAGTCAAATTGGAAAATGGTGTATGGTTTGAATTTTTAATTTATGTGTCTGAAAAAAAAAAAAACTGTAATAGAATAAACATACAGTGATGTGGTGAATGACATTTTTAATAAAAATCTGAATTATAATCTTAGGCGCCAATTGTGTTACTATCGTATTTAAGTATGCATTCATTTAGATAAAACGTTATCATGTTAAAACAAACAATGTCATTACATATATCCTGAAAAAATAATATACATTGCATTAGTTAGTAATTTATTGTTATGTCAGTAATCTCAGTGGGAATAAATAGGGATGGTCCAGGAGTAAAGGAGGTAAGTACAATTATAAAAACAACTTATAACGTAACCGTTTGGGGGCAGATTACATAAACGAGGTACTAAATCGTGAATGACAGTTCTTTCTTACTATGATACATACGGTTGTCAGACGTACTGTTTTGATCGTATATTGTTAGAAGACAATTACAGTCTTAACTGTGTAACTCCTTGGTAATGACGACATTATGGTATATACGATATACTTATATTAACGACGAGTTATTTTCCGAATTTCCGAATCAGCCTAAATGGTCTCTGGCCACGGGTATTTCTATTACAAATCGGTCGACTTCTAAAGACAATTACGTTCTAATTATAGCGACAGATATTCCTCAAAACAAGACGACACATGTCATCCTAAAACAATCACGTATTCCCTTCGGCATAAACACCTGTAATGTGACTATAACTAGCAAGCATATTCTTACTATATGCAATCAACTGCGGAAGTGCTCCTACTCGATGCATATCAATAATTCAAAAAATCACACTATATGTTATGTGACCATGTGTATGAAGCAGTAAGCTTTGAGATGCAGCCCTTGTAAATCACCAAAGGTGGTTAACGACCCATTTATTTCCAAGTTTACACTGTTCAAAGTCAGTATATGTGGCATCTTGTGGTTTGATGAATTAGTGCCTATATGTGTGCCGGGTATATAATGTGTATACACTAGCTTAATCGATATAGAACATAAATCAAGCTGCGGCAGCCTGTCATTTAGTTGTACTTACAGGTGTACCTGTTCGACCCCAATGTATTGGGTATGGGGTAGTAATACATTTGTATTACACCGTCACCGTTTAATATGCAAGTGTGACTTTTTATAACCAAACAAAACAGTATTTTATTTGTATTGATTTAAATTGGTATTGATGTGGTTATTTCTCTCGCCATAGGATCATTGCCGGTAGACAACACTCCTGTTAACAGGACTGCGTGTGAAAAGGGTTTTGTAGACAATTGCCAGTCACGATATACAAATTATACGATGTAACGAAACATACTTTTTGTACTACCTAACTCCTACTGAAACGCCAGATAGTGGATATTGCTTTGGTAAGTATGTAAAGTTGAAACATGTAAAAAACTATTTATTTTATTAAAAATACAAACAATAACCGATTGTCAACCAATGTATTGCACCATGTCTTTGCAATATATGTCATGCACTGACCTACTTTTAAACAACAAACGGAACCAATAATAAGTTATAATCATTAATGCGAATACATAAATATATTTTATAGTATAAACTGTTGCTATTATAGTAGATTATCCATACTGCAGTTTGTTCAACACTTGCAATATTATGATGTTAGACGGTACGTCATGGTGTCAACTATATACATACTTATATACATTTTAATCGTAATTTAATTGT